>JBBBDQ010001935.1:0-212500 GCA_037127315.1 Ascarosepion bandense
TATATATATATATATACTAAACATATACGGTTAAATTTAAGAGACAATGAATGTCTATTATGTTTAATCATGAGTCGTTCTAAACATCGTATTTTGGCTTTAATTTCAGTTTAAAATAAAGAAAAAAGTCTCCAACAGTTGGATAATTTTTTATTAAGTTGATTCTAGGATTTCAGAGAGGTTACAAGATCGTTAACACAAAAACATCCACCATCAGCGACAATTTTATCTTGTATTGACATAAAACTCCGCTAAGCAACGGCAACAGTTACCAAAAATAGCAAACGCATGTGAGCCGAAAACTTAGATCCAACTTAATAAAAAAAATATCCAAATGTTAGAGAATGTTTGTCTTTATTTTCACCAGAAATTAAAGCCAAAATACAACGTTTAGAACGGCTCATGATTAAACATAATAGACATTCATTATCTCTTATATTTAACAGTATGTGTTAAGAAAATAATCTGCTCCCTTAATACACTATATATATATATATATTAGCTGTGATGATGCTTAGTGCAATAATTGTTGTTTTTTCAGTCATTTTTTTATAAGAACTTATTTTGGAAAGCTGTTTTCTACGCAAAATGCTCGATTCAGTCAGCCTAGTGATTGAGCTTTAATATGTTTGACATTTAACTTCGGAGATACATTCCAACTTCAAAGTTTCATGAAGGCACTCTTATGATGTCTTCATTTCTCAGGGCTTATTGATAAACTTCTACACATTAATCCTGTATATATATATATATATAAAGAACACACACCGCATACTTGCTATCCAGGTTTCGACCACGCAGGTCTTTTCAAGCAAACCAGTCTTTAACTGTGTGTAATGATACACCGTAAAGAGTGGTCTACTGTGCGGTGGTTGGACCAGCAGATGGTTGTTTGAAAAAAGTGCTAAATGCACACCCGACACGAATGAACTGAATATGCAGATCTAAAACTATTTCAAAAAACGGAACACACCAATTACTTGTTACCCAGGTTTCAACCACGCAGGTCTCTTTAAGAAAGTGAGCCATTATTTGTACACCCACACACACACACACACACATATATATATATATATATATATATATATATATATATATATATATATATATATATTCTAAACATATACTGTTAAATATAAGAGACAGTGAATGTCTATTATGTTTAATCATGAGCCGTTCTAAACGTCTTATTTTGGCTTTAATTTCAGTTGAAAATAAAGACAAAAATTCTCAAAAATTTGGATAATTTTTTTATTAATTTGGTTCTAAGCTTTCAGCTCACATGAGCCATCTTCAGAGAGGTTATTAAGTCGGTAACACAATAGCATCCACCATCACCGACGATTTTTCTGTGTGTTGACAGAAAACTCTGCTAGGCAACGGCAAAAGTTACCAAAAATGACAAACGCAGTCCGCAAATTTGCAATGCGGTTCTATGATGTCACACCGCGTGATAGTGCGAAATCCCAAGAGAACCATACAATGTAATATGTTATGACCAGGTTTAAAAATGATTTTATTAAGTGTGGTTTTATTAAGATTTTATCATTACGCATATATATATATATATATATATATATATATATATATATATGCGTAAGAGAATGCATCAAAATCCGAGTGGTACCAAAAGGTGGGTAAGAAAATTTATATTTATTAGTCATAAAACTTAGAATTACTATTTTATGACCAGCACTTTTACTACCAACACTCAATATGCAGTATATATATATATATATATATGTGTGTGTGTGTGTGTGTGTGTGTGTGTGTTTACTGATTCGCGTTCTCAGACGTTAGTTTAAAATGTATTTTTTCAAATTGAAAAATCTTGTTTGAAGCTTTCTTTTTAGTTTTAATTAAAAGGTAAAGGAATAAATTTTCTATCTCCAGTATGCAATATATTTTGTTGCATTAAAAACTGTATTTAAATTGATTGCAATAGACTTGTTTTTGGTTTTCACTAAAATCAAGGATATTTATATTTTCGATACATTTGCAAGCAAAAATTTATTCACTCTTTTAAAAATTTTGTAAAAATAAAATATTTTTTGTCAAAGGTTATTTGAGAAAAATTAGGAAATCTAAAGTTTACTTAATCGAATTTGAATCAAGCATTACTTACTTTTATAGCATAAAAACGTATTAGCGTATAAGAAAAATATTTCTTAACACTAATGACTGCTTTTTGGTATTTTTGAATGACCAATTGACAGCTGAGGTTAAAAGTTAAGAGACGTATTAACAAAAGTGACATAATTTTTGCCAATTTACCCGTGCAACCAGACTGGCAACTGGGTCCCACCCATTCACAGTTAGGTTAGCCAAAGGCAGACGACAATTCTACTCCTGCAGCTTCCTCTCTCGCACTTCCCGCCTATGGAACTCACTCCTGTATTCTTGCTTTCCTGACGGCTACAACCTCCAGAAATTTAAATGAAAAGTTAATACTCATCTACTAACCACTGGCCTCTAGCTCTCTCCCCTCCCCTGTATAACCTTCCCTTTCTCTCCACCTATGTATCTGTCATCGCACCTGCTTTCTCAGCTTTCTATTGTTCCTTTCTAACTAGCTTGTACTCCTCACTCTTTTCTAATTAATCTTTTTACATTTATGTAACCCCCTGCACATCAGTGGCGTTTCTGCCTTGCTCGGGGTGAAATGATTAATAAAAAAATAAAAATAAAAAAAAAAACGTATTTAACTACCCGGTAACTTTTACAAATTAACAAATATTTTAAGCAATCTAATATTTTATTGAATTTTAATTCTTTTAGAGTCATAGCCTTATGTTTAAAAAAATAATAAAATTTTAAATTCTATAATAATAAATTTAATTTATAATTCTTTAACTGAGATAATATCAAAATTAATATAACATAAAATTCCATAATGTACGTAAATATTATAGGTATTTTATTTATTATTAATTTTTATATTATCTCAGTTATCTTTATAATAATCTAATATCTGACAACATTAAATCAGTTGCTTTATCTTTTCAGCCTAAGAGCGTGAATGTCCCGAAAATGGGTTTCAATGACTGCTACTTTCATTTTTCGTAATGTTACAGTCATGCTATACTATTAGTGTTACGTCGGGTAACAGAATTATGTGAAATAATACAAAACAACGTAATAGTATAAAAGTAGGTGTATTGACAGGAAAGAGAAGTATTTACAAGAGGTGAGGATTAGTAGAATACAGAACAAGGTAATTAGTATACAGTATCGTCGTAGAGACGTGATAGATTGACTAGTAGAACACTTCCGTTGCAATACCGGAAATACCCGACTGACTCACTCACTCGACTTCCTTCCTCGAGGTATAATCACTACTATTTTATATAGTGATTAGAATAGTCCATTTCTGTGGAGAAAGTGGAGAGCGCCCCAACAATTAGGTTGTCCCAAAAGTTTTGGTAAACACTTGCAAAAAATTGAAATTTACTCGCAAAAACAACAAAAATTATTGCTCAAAATAAAGATCATCATTTTCCAAGACTTTCTGCCATCGATCTGCAAGCTTTCGGATCTGGTCAAAGTACCATTCAGCCGGCTTCGAATCAAAGAATTCTTGACACGCTTCCTCGACTTCATCAAACGTGTCGAATCGGCGGCTCTTCAGAAAGTGTTGCATTGGGTGGAAAAGGCCATAATCTGATGGAGCACAGTCAGAAATGTAGCCTGGATGTGGCAGAACCTCAACGCGGTCCAGCTCCTCAAACTTGTCTTTGGTCTTCCTGGCAGTGTGTGGCTTGGGATTGTTCTGCTGCATCAAAGCGCTCTTTCGGTTGATCAGAGCCGGCTACTTTTGCTTCAACTTTTCGTAGACCCGCTCAAGTTGCTGACAGTAAAGTTCGGCACTGATGGCACGACCATTCGGAACCAACTCAAAATCCACGAGTCCTTCAAAGTTCCACCAAACGCACAACATGACTTTCTTGCCGAATCGATCTTGTTTTGGAACCGACGGTGTCTCTTGCTCTTTCTGAACCAAAGACTGGTCTCGATTGTGCTGGACCAGATAGACCCATTTCGCAAGTGTTTACGAACTTTTGGGACAACCTAATAATATGACTTAAGTGTTCTGCTACCTTTGGTAGATGAGTGTCGTGTAACGGTTACGGGCGACGAAAAAGGCCAAAGCGAACATTTATTTTCGAAATAAGCTCTTAATTAGCGCATGTTTTTACATCTAAATAAAACAAGTCAAATTCATATTTCAAATATGTTGCTTAATAATATTCACTCAGTTAAATGCCATACGTGATACACGCTTGGGCGATCATGTCTCGAAAGAGACATGACTAACTGGACAGATTATCCTGCAGTAGATTGCCACTACTTTCTGCAATAGACTGGTTGCCAGCCAAGACTATAGAACCCAACCTGTCCTGTTATTCAACCCATACGTGGGGAGAAGAGACGGATTAATACCTTTCCCAAGGGTATTTGCTAGTAAGTGAATGCAAGGAATTCAACTGGAATTTGAACTCCGTTCCCCAATATTTCGTTCCAAGTCAATATGCACTGCACCACAACGATAATATTCCTGAAAAAACTAGACAACTGAAATTGAATGTTAAAACATTTAAAGAATTAAAAATTATTGAAGTTAAAATTGTAAAAAAGCGAAAACAAATTTATTTTTCTTGGGTAAAACTTTTTGGCTTCAGACAATATTGTCTGTCACATATATTATTCATAAAAGCAATTAAAAGTTGCTTTTTCTAATTAAATAATATCTTATTTTTATTGGTTTTTGTATTTTACAATTCAGCGCAATTTGGAAACTGGTAACCCGGTTTTTCAAAAAAAAGATTAATTATATAAATTCTTCAAATACTTCTGATTTTACTCAACAAAAATTCATCCTTAAATTTCTCAAATTAGGTGATACTAGTGAAGTAGTTTCCTACATGGATTTCTAATGGCAGTCGCCCTATTTTTTTGTTTTTTATTTTTTTATTTTTTATTTTTTTTGCTACACATGCTACCACCCAAGCCTGAAGTCTACATCACCACCTAATCCTTATTTAGGGAGATTCAAAATGGAACCTTGCTCAATATTCTATTTCCAGGGAAAATTCGCTTTCTTCGTCTTTCTCGCCCATAACTGTCACACGGCTCATCTATCAAAGATAACAGAACACTTAAGACATATCAACATAACATGACTGTAATATTTCCAAAAGAAGGAATTAGCCGTCATTGAAATCCACTTTTAGATTAGAGCGAGCTGGCTTATAAAAAGTTCAAGCTGTAAGGCAAAACAAGATAAAGCATTTTGAGATAAAGTTTATTACTGCTGTGATAGCATCCTGATCATAATTATATTATTTTCTATGATAGCTTAATAATCACAATTCTATTACTAGTTCTTATAATTTCTTGATTATAAGACCATAACCGATTATGATGATAACGGTAACATTAAACGTTTCCTTATAAGGAAATAGTTTGCATTTATTGAACGAGCAACCAGTACTGCTTTCGAAAGAAATCTTTCTCTTAAATCGAATTTTCAGAAAAACCATCATCATAATCATCATCATCATTCTGCGGTCTCGGCCGTGATTCAAAATCTTGTCAGTAGCTGAAAAATTGATGCTTTGCTAGAGCTACCAAGGGTGTTTTTATCGTGATACCATCACTAGATGGGTTGCCTACCACGGCTTAAGAGAGGCCTATTCACCCTCATTGAGAGAAGGATATCCCGTGCCAGTTTCTTAACCTGGTATTTTTTACAAACTCGCGGTAAAGAAAAAAGTTATACATAAACTACTGCTTGTAGAAAACAGTAATTTTTGAAAGGATTTTTTTTTTATTTCAGAAAAATAGGTTTCCCTAGACCAACAGCCGTCAATGCTCTTTATTTTCTATGATAGCTTTATCACAATTCTATTACTGGTTCTTATAGCTTCTTGATTATAGGTCCATTGCCGATTATGATGATAACGGTCCCATTAAAAGTTTCCTTATAAGGAAATATTTTGCATTTATTGGACGAGCATCTAGTACTGCTTTCGGATGAAATGTTTGTCTTAAATCGAATTTTCAGAAAAATAGGTTTCCCCTGTCCAAAAGCCGTCATCGCTCTTTCTATTAATGATGGAGTTTCCTTCCTAAAGTTTTATTTGAAGTAGTGTGGAATGTCAACATCATAATTATGTCATTATTTTCTCTTTCAGTTGAAATTTATAATATCTTTCTTTAAAACAATTTTTCAGGAAACTAGGTTTCTCAAGTCCAGTAGCTGTTATCGCTCTTTCCATTATTGACATGGATTACTTCCCCAACATTTTATTTATTAGTCATCGTCTATCTAAAAATTACGTAGAAAGTCAGATTCTTGATAATGTCTTTTTTTTTAAGTTACATGTAATATCCTTTTTCGTTGTTGCTGTTGTTGACAGTCATCAAGTTGTTAGGTATGTGTTACTCGGTACAATTCTATGTTTGCAATTTTATAGAGCCAGTCTCATTGTTCAAAAAAAGATTATCTTTGCCATGACACTCTGGCTTCACTTACTAAAATTCTTTTTTCCCCATCGATCTTAGGAAGCAGTTGTATACAGCTGACAGTTTAGATATGTCCAAACTGGTTTGGCGCCGTCTTTGAAATATATATTAAATTCTAGATCATGACAAGTTTTTGAGTTTCATGATTTGGTTTTGTAACAATTTTTTTGTGTTGAGTAAAACTACCTCTGGCACTACAAATTCTAGGCAAAATGTTTCTCTTCCATACTTAATTTGTTATAACTGATCCATACACTGATGTTTCGGAAGTGTTTAGCATTTAATAATTCAACAACTTGAATTTTCATGATGGATGCAAAGTATACATCATCACTGCTTTCAGTTCAATTCTCGATCATAGTTCCTGTTTTGGAAAGGTTTATCGTGAGTTTTACTTCTTGAAACACATGGTAGAGATATAGATTTTATATTCGAGACGATTCGTATCCCAACTATGGATATCTATGTCATCAGCATGATCCCATCATCATCAGTATATTCGTCTTGAGAGGGAATTCAATATCGTTGTCTTCCATGTGGTATGTGATACGGAATGCTTAAATGTGTATCCCATAAAATCTATGCTTGTAAATACGTAGAGAATAAACTACGAAATAATTAAATAGACTGAAACTCTCATTTCATCCTTGTCGTACACCTATTGAAGTCTGAAATGTTTCTCTATTATTATCCTCGCCAGACTTGTAAGAGTCTGTAGATCGATAGAGTTTATTTATTAAATCGATGCATTCATTGATTTCCGGAGCTTGGAAAGTGGTTTCTAATTGATGAGAAGAGGAAAACTCGTATGCTTCTGCGAGATCGACATGGCAGGTATAGAGTTTCCTGTGAGGGAGCTTTTCTTGTGGTTGTGTGATGACAGACTGGCGGATTGAAAAGTAAGTCTCTATTTTATGTATGAGTGAGCAGCTAGGTGCGTTGTCGTGCAGCGGATATCGACTCAGAACGACAAATCGGGGTGCAAAGTTTGAATTCCAGCTGAATTCTTTGCATTCACTTACGCACAAATACCCTTGGAAAAGGTATTAATCTGTCTCTTTCTTTCAGTTATGGGTTAAATAACAAAACAGATTGGGTTCTATAGCCTTGGCTGGCAACCAGTCTACCACAGAAAGCAATGGCAACCTACTGCGGGATAATCTTCTGCCCAGTCAGTCATGTCTCTTTCGAGACATGATCGCCCAAGCGTGTATCACGTACGGCACTTACCTGACTGACTGAATATAATAGATGAAAACATGATTAAGGCTTCTACTGGGCATAACGTAGGGGATGAATTTTATATTGTTATTAAGTAATTACCTGATCCGCCACTAATTATAATTAATATAATACATCACTTCCCCCATTAATGACTCAACTAATAAGACAGATTGGGTTCTATAGCCTTGGCTGGCAACCAGTCTACCGCAGAAAGCAATGGTAACCTACTGCGGGATCATATTCTGCCCAGTCAGTCATGTCTCTTTCGAGACATGATCGCCCAAAGCGTGTATCACGCATGGCACTTCATCATCGTCATCATTCTGCGGCCTCGGCCGAGATTCAAAATCTTGTCAGTAGCTGAATACTCGATGCTTCGCCAGAGCTACCAAGGTTGTTGCCTACCCCGGCTTAAAGAGGCCCATTCACCCTCATTAAGAGAAGGATATCCCGTGCTAGTTTCCCAACCTGGTGTTTTTTACAACCTAGCGGTAAAAAAAGATAAACTACTGCTTGTAGAAAACAGTAATTTTTTTTTTAACGTCGGTGGCAACGCCTGTTCATCTAGATCATGAAAGATATTATACCTAAGCTTGTAGAACATAAACTACTGCTTGTAGAAAACAGTAATTTTTGAAAGAATTTTTTTTAAATTTTGAAATGGAATTTGTCTTACTGACCAGCCAGGTATTTCTGTCTGTTCTGACTTCACACCTGATGATATTTTTCTTTAGGGTTGGTTAAAGAAGCAAGACTATGATATCAAACTAAAGACTTTGAAAGAACTTGAAGGGCAAATACATGAATGTTCCTGAAGAAATCAATTGTCATGATTCCTAGGTATCTCAAGCAGCTGGTAAGGAAACCTTGTGCCTATATAGAATTTTAAAATAAACCTGATGCTAAGCGCTTTCTTATCATATTTATTTTCAAAATTATAGTTAGTAAATAAATTTTAAGAATTTTAAAATAGGGAGTTACTTTTCAATCATATTGAGTATATGTCATATTTGCATTTCTTATAAAAAATGAAATGAGAATGCGTCCTGAGAAGAAAACGATGAACGCCTAATTATTATAATTTTCATTAATACTTTTAACATGATGAATCCTAATGGGATACCTCTGTATGCATGAAGATATTAAGGGATACTTTTCTGTTTCTATAGAGCATTAATTCCGTAATAAACCCCACTTTTGGGAGATGCATTTCGAATTCCTGACTTCATTAATAAAATTGAGAAACTTGTGATTGAATTCATGGAAAAAGTAAACTGTTTTCGAAAGTTCACCTTCAGTGTCAAGTGATTCTTTACTATTTCTTAATTTTATTAGCTTTCTTTATTTCCACATCAGTAGGTTTGTTATCTAAACTTATTTATAAATGGAACTTTGTCTCTGTGTGTGTGTGTGTGTGTGTGTGTGTGTGTGTGTGTGTGTGTCCGCTACCTATAGACTCCAAAACGGCTGAACCAATTTTCTTGAAAATTTACACAGTTGTACCATAAGCGTCTGCGAGTGTTCTTAGCTAGGTTTTGTGCCGCGGTACCTCCGATAAATATAAAAAATCGATAATCGAAAAAATCTGGTTATAGAAGGAGTGGTAAGATTTTAATCAAATTCGATACACTCAGACAAAGACATAAGCAACGATATTCAGGAGTTTCAAGGTTGAATAGTGCAAAAAAATCGAAAATATATATATATATATATATATATATATATATATATATATATATAATTATTTCACCCCGAGCAAGGCGGAAATACCACTGATGTGCAGGGGGCTACATAACTATAAAGAGATTAATTAGAAAAGAGTGAGGAGTACAAACTAGTTAAAAAGGAGCAATAGAAAGCTGAGAAAGCAGGCGCGATGACAGATACATAGGTGGAGAGAAAGGGAAGGTTATACAGGGGAGGGGAGAGAGCTAGAATCCAGTGGTTAGTAGATGAGTATTAACTTTGCATTTAAATTTCTGGAGGTTGTAGCCGTCAGGAAAGCAAGAATACGGGAGTGAGTTCCACAGGCGGGAAGTGCGAGAGAAGAAGCTGCAGGAGTAGAATTGTCGTCTGCATTTGGCTAACCTGACTGTGAATGGGTGGGACCCAGTTGCCGATCTGGTTGCACGAGTGAACACCTGTTGAGGAGGCATCACTGACTTAAGTTCGTCTGAGAAGAAGTATTTATAGAACAGACAAAGGGAGGCCACATTTCGACGATGGGAAGTGGCTGCAGTCGAGCCGCCAGATCAGTACCTATTACATTACAGACTCTCCTTTGGAGCCTGTCGAGAACACTGAGGAGAACGGCAGGGGCTCCTGACCATAAATGGCAGCAGTACTCCATGCACGGATGGATGGTTGACTTGTATATATGAACGATGTATTCAGACGGAAAAACATCCTGGATCGACATAGTGACCCAACCTTCTTAGCAGTAGATTTTGCTATGGATTCAATATAGTGGTTCCATTTGAGGTCTGAGGACAGGGTAAGTCCGAGGAGGCGTAGTGTATTGCTCTCCGGGAGAATCGCTTGGTCCATGCTTATAGGAGGCAGGAGAGGTTGCCTGTAATGGTTGATAGACAACAGCTTGGTCTTAGACAAATTGAAGTTGACAAGCCACTTGCCCCAGTTCACCACAGAGTGTAGATCCCGTTCAAGGTCAGCAGCGAGATTATGTCTGTCCGCCACGACAGGTTTCTTACTGGTACGAGAGTATATTGTAGTGTCATCTGCGTAGACGCCTACTTGGGACTTGATCTCATCTGGGAGGTCGTTGATGAAAATGAGGAAGAGCGTCGGGCTCAGGATAGAGCCCTGTGGGACACCAGCATACTTGCTGTAGGATGAAGAGGTACGCCCATTCAAAACGACATTCATTTTGCGGTTATTTAGAAAAGATTGGATTAAGTCAAGCAGGCGACCAGTAATACCGTAACCCCGTAGTTTGCATAGGAGGCCAGAGTGCCAAACCCTGTCGAAAGCCTTGGACATGTCCAGAGCAACCGCGCGAGCCTCATCAGACTCATCAAGGGCCTGTAGCATGTACTCCGTTACGGTTGTTAGCAGGTCGGCCGTGGACCTGGCAAAGCGGAAGCCGTATTGCCTGTCAGAGAAGAGTTTGTGGACAGTGAGATGATGAACTATTTCAGCATCGATTATGGCCTCGAATACTTTCCGGAATATCGGGAGAAGACTGATAGGGCGATAGTTGGATGGGTCCGAGGGTTTACCACATTTCTTAAATACAGGAACGACTGAAGAGAACTTCCAGCATGCAGGAAAGCAGGAAGCAGAAAGGCAGTAGTTAAATAGCTTAGAGAGGACAGGGGAAAGTTCAGGAGCACATCTCTAGGACTATCACCGGGATTCCATCGTCGCCACAGGCCTTATGGGGGTCGAGTTTTGAAATTACTCGGGATACTACTGTCGGGGTAATATATACGTCGTGCAGTTTGGCCTCAGTTCTAATAGGGAAGTCGGGTGGGTGTACTCCGGACGAGTCAAATGTGGAGCTGGATGAGAATCTGCGGGCAAAGCACTCAGCTTTGTCCGCAGATGACGTAAGAACCTCAAATTCATGGATTAAAGTGGGTATTGAGGATTTCCTATTGTTGAGCACTCGTTTGCAAATCCTCCAATAGTCCTTGGAGCCGAACTTGCGGTCAGCTATGCGCTGTCGCATTCTCTAAGCAAACAACCGTTTGGCGTCATTTAGGGTTCTCTTGCACTCATTGCGAGCAGATATGAACAGGCGCCTATTGTGATCAGATGACTGTCTCCGGAATAGACGGAAGTAATGGTTCCTGTGGGCAATGGCGGCTGAGCAGGCCGGAGAGAACCACGGAGAGGAATGAGGTTTTAAGCAATACTTCCTGGTGGGTATGAAGGCATCAATACCAGCTTTCACCCATGACGAGACCTCAGAGGCACAGTCATCAACTGATAGGTCGAACACTTTTCCCCAAGGGACGTCGCAGAGGAAATCGCGAAAGGCGTCCCAGTCAGCTTTTTGGTAGAGGTAGGAGGTCCTATAGGTAGGGGGCTCCTGGGGGGGAGTGAGATTGGAAAAAAATACTGAGAGAAACTACAGCGTGGTCGGAGTTGCCGAGAGGCTGTGAGACTTGACAGGCGTCAGGCGCAGAGGTGATTACTAATCTGCGTTCTAGTTGTGTCTTTACGTTTAATATAACATATTTTTCTATTTCAAATATCTGTTTTGTTGTTCCATATTTTTTGCCGTTTCTCACCCAGAATCCACAACACATCTGATTCCGACCTGACATTGGGAGGGAGTGCTATGGAAGCGAGTGAGGAAGTCCACCACTTGCGTAAGGGATTGGGAAATGGCGAAGTTCATGGCGTGAATTCCCGCTGGATCAGTAACGGCGTTTTCAAGCCACTCAGAGTGATGGGCATTGAGGTCTCCAAATACAAATATGTGGGCGAATGGGTGATAGGAAATAGCCTTATCTATGTCGTCAGCCATGCTATCTAGTAGGGAGCAGTCAGGTGAGGAGGGAAAACGGTAACGAAAGAATAATTAACTAACTGAACTGAGGAGAGACAGGCGGAGACATATGTATTGGTGGTCAGTAGATTCGAGTGAAGTCACCCTAGCTATAGGGAGGTGTTCGCTGACGTAGACACCCAGCTCATGTATGTGGACAGTGGAATCCTTCCTTAAGAGGGGAAGATAACCATGGATGTAGATATCAGAGGAGGGAATAGCTGAGTTGAGGTTAGTTTCGCAGAGCGCAAGGATGTCAGGGGATTTTTCATGCAGGAACGCTTCTACACAAGGAATGTTACTACAAATGCCCCGGATATTAGTGAAAGATAGGTTAATGGGTTTAGGTGGTTTGAATTTAACTGGTTTAGGGTCGTTTCTGATTTGTTTCGTCATGTTTTTGTTTATAAAAAGGGACCTAGGTTAGAGGATACAGGCGGTCATTATCCACGATCTGTGCTGGGAGGGAAACTGGCTAGGGCTGCAGCAAGGTATAAAAGGCAAGATGTTTGTGTGTGTGTGTGTGTGTGTGTGTGTGTGTGTGTGTGTGTCTGTTTATCTGTCTGTATGTCCTTTATACAAAAACACAATTTTTATCCGTTTCTCACCAAACTTCACACAAATATTATTTTGGCTGAGTCTGAGCTCCAGGACTATGGTTTAGTTTTAAAGCTTTCATTACACCCGAGCAACGCCGGGCTATACTGCTAGTTGTTTATATTTTCAGTCGGACTTTGTAACGATTGAGTTACATTGGTACACCTTTTATTTAGTAGGACATTTTAAGTTTAGCTCTATCAGATTGTAAATGTGATTCAAACTGTTTTTGAGACCAGGAGATTTCTCCTGTGAATGTTTTATTTTATGATCGTATCGTGTTTTGTGATTTTTTTGCTTTTCTTCTCATTCTAACTGTCGTGGCCCCGGTTAAACGTCCAGCAATAATAACGTAAAAACAACCAATTAGGAAAATACGAATATATATCAAATACGGAAAGAATACAATATTTTGAAGTTGGTTAGTAGAAACGATAATACGAGTTAGTGTGTAATACTATTATTTGACTTTAGAAAAGGGATTCGTAATGGTCGTTAAGGTAGCAATGTTTGTAGACCGACTCTCGGCTGAGTTCGGGTCCCTCTGAGGGCGCTCTCCTCAGGCTACTCTCTCTCTCTCTCTCTCTCTCTCTCTCTCTCTCTCTCTCTCTCTCATCTCTTGTGGGGGAAGGTACAAGTAATAGTTGTAAGGGTTCATTCAGTCTGTCGGTGATACCGCCATGACACTAACATATTGTCGATGCTGCATGGCTTCATTCATTTTATTTTCAATTTTTATCAATTTTTTTTTTCTCTATACTTCTGAGATTAGGTAGTATTTGCATTATTTACACTGTTCACACTGTTGTCTTCATCTTTACTGCCATGTTTATGACATTTTGGCCGTTGTACGCTCCGGCTTTCTTCAGAATTTTGCACCAAACCTTTTAATTCAAATCATTCTCATTCCCTATGCGATGCCAATTCCGGATGACATGTAGTTATCTTTTTTTTTTTTGACTCAACTCTCAAAGATAATTTGTGAGTTGTGAGAACGATACCTAGCTACAGAAGTGGTGAACATATAACTCAGAGAGTTTAGTTAAAGGGAGATAACTCCAGCGCATCTGGAGGTGGCATTGCACAGGGAATGAGGATGACATGCCCCATTGATCGAAATAAAAGGGTTAGGTTCAAATTTCTAGCACTTGAATAATTTAGTAATTTTGTTACAAATAGTCTATGATCTGATTTAAAGTAGGACTTTTATACTGTGACATGTGTCACAAACCGTTTCATCCAAGCGTCTCAAAGCTGAAGTCGATAATTATTTACGTTACATTATCTGGGATATGTCATGTGATGCCGTATTTCATGAGGTGGTCAAAGTATGTGATAAGAATGAAATATCATTTTGAGTAGCAAATGTTGAGCAAGAGTTCGTCATTGCTTACGTTTCAAAGTGTTATGTATTTTTACTATCAGAAGAGCAATGGCGGTTAAAAATGCTCGAGCTAGAAATAAAACCCCCATTAATGCACAGTTTTTTTATTTTTTTTTTGTTTTGTTTTTTCAAGTATAAAAACTTCATTCAATCCTATATAGAAATTATCTTTTTTCCAAGACGTCACTTTTTTTCCAGTTGGTGCATAGGTTGATATCACGCGGATCTTTCAGACTCGAAAAACAATATTAGTAGCTATTCACTCTTTCTGACACGTGTACCATATTTTCTATTACGATATCTCGTGATTTGCGTACTTGTGGCTTTGTTCAAATTAAATTGTAACCCAAATGTGCAATAAGGTCACATCCAAGTCGACGACTTTTTGCATACAGATAATAGCAAAATTTGCTTTCCTGAATACTTCTAAAAGTGAATGCATCCTGAAATCATGTTCTTGTGGGACCTCCTCTTTTTCTATGATAATGGACTCGACTTGAGTATACATATACTCCTGCCATAGAGATACGTCAGAACAGAAGAGACATCGTACAAGTACCGTAAGAGGTCCGTAAGTTACCGAGAGTTACCGAACTTACACAGAGTATACCGCGTCAGTAATCATAGTAGCTCTGAGCTCCACTCAGACAGAATAGTATTGCACGGACATACTAATTTCAGCACGGCTTCACTTCAAATACTCGTGTATATATATATATAAATTCCTTACTAATCGTATCCTTGGATTACTAATCTGCGTTCTAGTTGTGTCTTTACGTTTAATATAACATATTTTTCTATTTCAAATATCTGTTTTGTTGTTCCTTATTTTTTGCCGTTTCTCACCCAGAATCCACAACACATCTGATTCCGACCTGACATTGATTTGTCTTATTTTCCATTTGAAAAACTTTTTAAAGTTTATCATTTTGATAATAAATATATTATTGCTTGTGATATGATTCTGTCCATTTTGTGCATAGATTTTTTCTCTTCTGTTGTCACGGAATATCGCTCCTGTTCATTTACTGCGTCGATGTTTTTTTTTGTTTTTTTTTGTCCATTATGATCGTTCGCTCTTTTCTGAGGAAGTTCATTGTTTTTAAACTTGCATTTTATCATTACTTGGTACATGTATGTTCTGAAGTGTTTTTATTTTCACTTGTAACCGACTCAATGAACAACAGACAAATTTAACCAGTTTTCAATTGACTTGTTTTATTAGAGATGGAGAGAGGGAATATAGTAAACGTCGGTTCTTATAAAAAAAAATACGCCCTCTGAGAGGGAGAGAAAACAGGACGGCTGGCTACCCGTCTTTTCCAGGAAGAACCCATGGTATGCAATGAATCTGGGAGAGAAAGTCTCCCGTTAGTATAATTGACCATCAACTTTCGCAAGCTTATTGCTGGTTTGTACACTTATTTAGGACAAACTTGCACAAATTACATCTCTGTCAGGCTTCTCACGGGGTTCACTCACCACCCTATTCATCCAGATTTTTAAAGCTCTGATCATACAGACCAAGAATTACATTTACTATTATTATTATTTTATCATATGTATCAATTTTATTCATCAGTCAGTTAAGTGATATATGTGATTCATGCTTGGGCGATCATTTCTCTTTTGGGTTGACACTTTTTCCGTCGAAAACAACAGTTAAAAGCTGGTGTGCTGACTTTAAACGCAGTCGTATCAACAAATGATACTGAACGCCCAGGTCGCCCAAAATCTGGAGTTGTTCCGGAAAACACACAAAGAATCCACAAACCCTTTTTGTCCGATCATAATTCTAAGATGTGTGATATAAGAGAGGAGTTGAATATTTTAGAAAGCAGTGTATTCATCATTTTACATGAACATTTCTCAATGAGGAAGACGTGTTCAAAGTGAGTGCCGTGTTTACTCACAGTCGATCAAAAACAACAACCCGCCGACGATTCAGAGCGTTATTTGCAACTGTTTTAACGCATTAAGAAGGGTGTTTTGTGTAAATATGTAACAACAGAGGAAACATGGACCCCCCACTTCACTCTGGGGTCAAATCAGCAATCAATTGAGTAGACAGCAGCAGGTGAAATCCGACCAAAGACGCAAACCTCAGCAGGCAAAATTTTGGTATCCGTATTTTTGGATGCGGGAGATACTTTGTTCATCGATTACCTTGAGAACGGGAAAACTCATCAATAACGAATAATATATAGCATTATTGATACATTTGAAGAAAGAAATTGCTAAAGAACAGCCACAAATGAAGAATAAAAAGGTGAGGTTCCACCAAGACAACGCACCGTGTCACAAGTCGATCGCAACGTTGGCAAAACTACATTAACTGCACATCGCATTGCTTACGCAAATATTTTAGTCTCCAGATCTACCCCCAGCGAGAACTGGCTCTTTGCAGAGATCCCCAAAATGCTCCAGGGAAAATGATTTAGTTCCAAGGCCAAAGACACATCGTTCTACAAAAAAATACATCGAATTTTTAGAGAAGCGTTGAAATCTGTCTATCATCCTAGAATATGCTGATGAATAAAGTCAAATTCTGCCTAAAAGTTATTCATTGATCAGTTAATCCAGGGATTTATTGAGTGATACGTGTTTAATAACTATGATAATATCCTGATCATGATATCACATTTTCTCCAGTTATTTCTGCAAAGTCATATTGTTTTTTTTTTTAATATAATTCTGTCAGTCAGTCAGTCAAATACGTGATACAGGCTTGGATGATCATGTCTCGAGAGTGACATGACTGACTAGGCAGAAAGCTATCCCGCAGTAGGTTGCCAACACTTTCTGTGATAGACTTGATGCCAGTCAAGGCTATAGAATCCAACATGTCCTGTTAGTTAACCCATAACTGGAGGGAAGAGACGGATTAATACCTTTCCCAAATTTACGTAAATGAATATCAGGAATTCAACTGGAATCCAACTCACTGTGGCAATCTCTATTCATTTCAGTCTTTATCATCAATTTAATTATACATCCTTTACGCCGTTCACTGAAGTTCCTATACTTTTTCACTTATTTTCTTTAGCATCTGTGGCATGAAGATTGGTCGACAGCTGTCCTCCGGTGTTTCACGACTTTGCTTACGTTATCATTTACAAAAATCACCCAAGGCTGTCAATATCGACATTATTATCTCGTTCTGGTGTTGTTGCTTTGTTCCCCGTCGTCTTGGTCAGTCATAACACTGTTCAATATATATTTTGGTATAAAAGTTTTAAAAAAATACACGTTTTCGGCTAATATGAAGCCGCCAGATCTAAAAATGACGTCCATCTTTTCCTGTAAGTTACCACTTTCTCTTTATCAAAATGTCTTGTTTTAGCAAAAAGTTTTAATATAATTTATGGAGAGAATTCATGGTTAACAGATTATAAAATAAAAGTTTGATATCATAACGAACTCAAATTAATATTTATCAATGAAAATTAATCTCATATCTTAATGATGAATAATAAATCTATAAATGAAATAGAATCCATTTATTGAATTCTGTACTGTTATAAAAACTTTCTTGATATTCATAAGACAGACGACTAAAGGGAACTAGTTGACATGGTGTTAGCAAACTGTCAGGAGATTGGTGCTAACGTGAATCAATCTACATTTACTGCAGACTCATTTGATGGACAGGTTTACAACTAATCCATAGTCTCTTTGGACTTTGGCACGAAAGACCAAAAAGCAATAGTTGTTTCTAGTTAAAGCGAAACCGTAAACTGAAAGAAAAATGAATGGATGTAAGTCAAATTTTGATTTCCTGGTATCAATATCAAATAAGTTTTTTTCATCGTAAACTGAATTTTGAAGGTTAAATAAGTCCTCTGAGTAAATGGTATCATGGCTGAGACTAAGAACTAAAATTATACCTACTTAGAGCCAAACCCGAAGCAAAAACTAAAATAAAAGGACTGAAAACAATACAGACATACAGACCGATAAACACACACACACAAACATCTTGCCTTATATATATATATATATATATATATATATATATATATATATATATATATATATATATTATCGATTTTCTGCACTATTGTAAGAACTGCAACCTTGAAACTTCCGAATATCGTTTCTTATGTCTTTGTTTATGAGTGTATGAAATTTTATTAAAATCGGACCACTCATTCTATAACCCGATTTTTTCGATTATCGATTTTCGATATTTATCGGGGGTACCTCGACACAAAACCTAGCTAAGAACACTCAAAGATAATTATAGTACAACTGTGTAAATTTTCAAGAAAATAGGTTCAGCCGTTTCGGAGTCTATAGGTAACGGACACACACACACACACACACACACACACACACACACACACACACAGACACACAAACAAACACAGACAAACACAGACAAACACAGACAATCTAAGTTTAGATTACATAGATTCATTTCGTATTTTATGCATCCTATCTAAATGAAACTATCGACAAATTATCAGTTTCCACCCTGTTTAAGAATGTATCTTCGAAATTTTCTTCCCATCTCTCACGTTCAGAGACAATAACCCTCAATATTGACAAAGTATTTACACCCTGAATAGTATTTCATAGTCTTTCACCGTTTTAGAATAGCCTTTCACATACTCAATATCAAAGTCAGACGCCATTGGCATTAAAAATCATCGTAGAATTCTAGGCAACATTACCTTAGGAAGTTCTTTTTTAAGATTAAATATTAATTCTAAATGTCTGTGGTCGTAATTTAGTTGGGATTTCTTTCCAGTCAAAAATTGATATGCTTCTATTTGTCACCCATATTATGGCCAATGTTTCTAATTCAGTATTTAAGGTCTTTGATTCGGCTTTTTGAAATTTTCTTGAAAGATACTTAAGAAGATGGGCATCCTGAGTTAATATTCCTGAAATAGTTTTGTTCACTTGCGTCAGATGTTTTCTTTTCTAGGGTCGAATATTTTTACAACTGATTTCTTTACTAGAACAGTTCGAAATGCCACTTGTTGTTCTTTTGTTCAAATAAATTCAACATTCTTTTTTCTTAAAGGAGCCAAAAATAAATTTCAGTTCAAAGTATCGCTTTAAATATCATCTGTAGAAATTTACAAGTCCTAAGAAAGATTCCAAATCTTTTTTGTTCTTCTATATTTCTGAGACGACGTAGTATTTACAGTATTTACATTATTCGGACTATTGTCCTCATCTTTGTTGTCATTTGTGAGACGTTTAATAATAGATCATTCTATTTGTTTATATTTCTGAGATGACGTAGTATTTACAGTATTTACATTATTCGGACTGTTGTCCCCGTCTTTGTTGCCATTTGTACGACGTTTAATAATAGATCATTCTATTTGTTGATATTTCTGAGATGAGGTAGTATTTACAGTATTTACATTATTCGGACTATTGTCCTCATTTTTGTTGCCATTTGTACGACGTTTAATAATAGATTATACTATTTGTTGATATTTCTGAGATGAGGTAGTATTTACAGTATTTACATTATTCGGACTATTGTCCTCATCTTTGTTGCCATTTGTACGACGTTTAATAAGAGATCATTCTATTAGTCTATATTTCTGAGATGAGGTAGTATTTACAGTATTTTCATTATTCGGATTATTGTCCTCATCTTTGTTGCCATTTGTACGACGTTTAATAATCGATCCTTCTATTAGTCTATATTTCTGAGATGACGTAGTATTTACAGTATTTTCATTATTCGGACTATTGCCAACATCTTTGTTGTCATTTGAATGACGTTTAATAATCGATCCTTCTATTTGTCTATATTTCTGAGATGAGGTAGTATTTACAGTATTTACATTATTCGGACTATTGTCCTCATCTTTGTTGCCATTTGTACGACGTTTAATAATCGATCCTTCTATTTGTCTATATGTCTGAGATGACGTAGTATTTACAGAATTTACATTATTCAGACTATTGTCTTCATCTTTGATGACATTTGTACGATGTTCTTAACGTTGTACGCTCCTGCCTTCTTCATGTGCTAAAAATTTCAAACCGAACCCATTATTACAATTACTTGGGTATATCATTTTCGTCCTTTGTGTAGTAGTGCCTCTTTTGGAAGTCTTGAGCTATCTCTTTCTAACTCTGTAGGTTACTTCTTCACCACTGCTATAACCTGGTATTGAATTCACAACTCTTTAAGTGAAGGCACAGGAACCAACCAACATCTATATCTACTGGGCCATGTGTCCTTAAGGCTACAGCGGTGATGAACAAGTAATATACTAGGTTAGAGGGAGATAACTAACGACTTCCAAAAGAGTCACTACTACGCAAGGGATGAGAATGATATACTCCAATGATTGTAACAAAGTGTTCGGTTCGAAATTTTTCTAATGATGTGCACACATTTTTCTTCTTAATTGTTAATCGAGCATTCTTAAATTATTTGAAACCATACTGTTTTCAATTTTAGTTCTTCGTCATTAATAGCATCGAAACAAATCCCGGTGGAATATTGTAGTTTTTCATCGTTAACAATGACTTGGTCTTTAGAAATCAAACGTGAAGTTTTAATTTCATACGGCATTCCTTTTGTTTTTAACAAGCCATTAAACGTTGTTACTGCATTAAACCCTTCATCTCTAGATATTTTGATGGTATGCCAACTTTAGATCAATTTTAGAAAATCTTTTCCTACCGCAAAGGATTTCAAAGCCTATTCTACATAAGAGATAGGATATAAGTTTGAACATATTTTGTGGTTTACGCTTATTTTGTAACCCCCCACAAAGCGCAGATCCCCATCTTTCTTAGAATTACTGACAGAAAGGCTTATTTGCTCCTTCCATGCGTAAATCATTAAAAAAAAACTTGATTAGCTTTTCCACAACTATAAGTAGTAGATGGGCTGACATTTTCAACATTGAAAATTGTAGTATCGCCGAGGTGGATACGATACACGGAGAAAGTTTGCAGTGGTATTGTTCAACACAATATTCAGTGCTAAACGGATATATACAAAACAGTCAGTCAGTTAAGTGCCATACGTGATACACGCTTCGGCGATCATGTCTCGAAAGAGACATAACTGACTGGGCAGAAGATTATCCCGCAGTAGGTTGCCATTGCTTTATGCGGTAGACTGGTTGCCAGTCAAGGTTATAGAACCCAATCTGTCCTGTTATTTAACCCATAACTAGAAGGAAGAGACTGACTAATACCTCTCCCAAGGGTATTTGCGCGTAAGTGAATGCAATGAATTCAACTGGAATTCGAACTCGGCTCCCCGATTTCTCGTTCCGAGCTGATATCCACAACGCACATCCGACAGTACAATAACTACAATGACAGACAAGACAGAATTTACAACACAAAGAGGAGAAGTTTAGCACGCAATAGTCGGTAAAGTAATCAGTCCGAATATTCTCATTCTTTACTTAAATTAACCATTTCCGACCATGAGCAATTTCATCATTGAGAGTGCTGCAGGATAATCAGCCAATCTATAATAAAAATATGTGTGAGAAAACATTTTATTTTAGTCTTAACTTTGCTTCCTATATTTTACTTATCCGGTTTCATCGGCCCTGCCCTTGCTCACTAATTTTCTCGAATTTATGTTCAACACAATATTTCCTATTAGATCGTGATACTTATCGCAGTTTGCAATGATAATTGGTAATATTTTTTAGTTCCACGTAGTCTTCCAAATGGCCTAACGTTTTTTATCACGGATACGTGAAACTAATTCAACTGGACAAGGCTTTACTTTAAACTTTGTTTTAGAAATGTCTTTCAAAAATTTCTGGATATCAAAGTTATGTCATTTCTCGGATTAGCATTTTCAGTAGAATATTGTTGATTTAGATTTTTAACCCTCTAGGGCCATTCGTATCATATTTGATACAGTATTTCCCTATAAGGAAACATTTGGTATTTCCCTATAAGGAAACATTTGGTATTCATTGACTGAGCAGTCAGTACTGCTTTCATTTGAAATTTATAAAATATTTCTCTTAAAAAAATTTTCAGGAAAATATTTCTTTCAAGGCTTGTTTTCATACTGTATCAAATATGATACGAATGGCCCTAGAGGGTTAAGGACTGCCCACCCTCATTTCCCAGACGCTCTACTAAGTACGAGAATCCTTTTGATATCCTCTACCGTCAAAAGAGCAAATTCAGGCCAAAAATAAAGTATTGCTGCCACGCCTTGATTTAACCCTCTAGGGCCATTCGTATCATATTTGATACAGTATTTCCCTATAAGGAAACATTTGGTATTTCCCTATAAGGAAACATTTGGTATTCATTGACTGAGCAGTCAGTACTGCTTTCATTTGAAATTTATAAAATATTTCTCTTTAAAAATTTTTCAGGAAAATATTTCTTTCAAGGCTTGTTTTTATACTGTATCAAATATGATACGAATGGCCCTAGAGGGTTAATAGCTCGTTTACATCTTTCTTTCTGATGGAAAAACATCAATACTCATTTAATCTTCATTTTGTTGGATCTTTTTGGAGTTTTTCTCTCTGGATTTACCCATACGTTTAAAATGATTCATTATGATTCATTTCTCACCTCTTTTTTTAAAATTCCTGACATTTTTGCTTTTATCTTTGACGTTTATAAACACACGAAGTGAATATTATTCTTTTTATTTCTCTATCGTATATATATCCATTTTCTCTACCAGATATTTCTCTACATATATAAATCTACTATCCGCCCGTGCATTGAATACTGCTTCCATAACTGGTCGGGTGCTCCTGCTATCCACCTAGGGGACCTTGACAAAATCCAAGAGAGAATCTGTAATGTGATCGATCCTGACTTGGCAGCTCAGATACAGTCACTTTATCACCATCGCAATGTGGCTTCCCTGTGTCTTTTCTACAAATTATTTCACGGCCTCTACTCTGATGAACTTAGCTCACTGGTGCCCACTATATATAAATTTACTCGAGCAACAAGATTAGCAACTAGGCCCCACGCTTTTACTGTGAAACCAATAAATTGTAAACGCAAATTCTACTCCATCAGCTTTTTTTCTCGCACTTCCCACCTGTGGAATTCCCTTCCATTTACTTGCTTCCTCGATGACTACAATCTCCAAGAGATTAAATGTAAAGTCAATAGTCATCTCCTATCTCACTAACCTGCATCCTCTCTCTCTCATGCTCCTTTCTCCATCTACTCCACTTTCATCAGTATTCTCATCCTTCTCTTATCCACTTTCTGACACCCCCTATTACCTGTCACGCTTTCTCATAACTTTCCTCCTATGTAACCCCCTGCAAAACAGTGGCAGAAAATACCTTGCTTGGGGCGATATGATTATAGAAAAAAAATTCTATACTATTATAATGTGGATCTAATGTGGGAGATCAATTCTACATCACAATCAATATATAAAGTAATCCCTCACTTTATGGGCACAATCATCCGTCTGTTACCCACTTCCTGACACCCCCTATAACCTGTCACTCTTTCTCATAACTTTCTTTCTATATAACTCCCTGCAAAACAGTGACAATAAAATGACTTGCGTGGGGCGATATAATTGTAAAAAAAAGATACGTAACGTTTGTTGAATTAAATTTTTGAATTTATTCTTGTTGCTAAACAAATTCAATATACCGTTCTTGTGATACATATCCCAGTTGTAACTGCATGACATATATTTGCTGATACTCCTCATTTTGAAAACGAATTATTTCATTTGAATTAAATCTTCTTTAGTTGACTTGCTTCCCGAACTCACTTTCTCAAACACACAATATTTGCTAACCTGTTTAAATCAATGAAAATATTCAATAACCTGTTCATTCATTTTTTGAGAAATCTTCATTAACTTAGTTCTCTCTGCATTCTATAGATTTTTTCGTAGGTGTTATATTTTTTTATTATTAGCTAACATATCGGCAAACGTAATTTCCTTCAACTCTCTTTCGAATGCAATTACTGATATGTTTATAAAAGCTTCATAACACACAGATTCCAATAAATCAGTGATCTAATTTCAAATCCTTTAGCTTTTTGATCTAGCTTTAGCTGCTAGACTCCTAAGCCACGCTTGTGTGTACTCGTAATTAAGTGAGAATCGTTCATTCAGTTCCTTAGATATCATTGTTATGTAGATTTGCTAAATTACGAAAAGAGGGAAGATCTCACCTACGTCATGGGTTATAGCTGCAGTTAGTCATACACTTGGTAACATCCTATGTAAATGAGTCACCTCAAATACTATAGTAGCTCTAATGTTTAAACACTATTAAAATACTAGGCGCTTTAACCATAAGAATTACTTTCAGGCAATTTCTAGGAAGAATTTTTCATTCAGTTTAGGAATTAACATACTAGATATATTTTACAAACAATAATATAAAAACAATACAAACAAAAATTGAAATGACAAATCAAACTAACATTGGAAGAAAATGTACCCAACAAAAAAAATCATATTACTTGAAAATAAAAGGGAGATTGAGCACGAACAATGGTGAGATGATGAAAAATTCCAAAAGTAACGACGACACAAATATTAAAACAATCAAAAATATTAAAACAAGAATTAAACATTTTTTATGCCTCAGAAAATGGAAAATGCTGAGATATTAGAAAATTTATGTTCATTATCTTGTATTGAAATTAGAAAAATCTTCAGATCGTTCGAAATTAAATCAAAAATAAACAATGATGTCTCGAAACTCTTTAGCTAAATATGCATCTATATATGGCTATGTGCATCTGTGTGCAAATTGTGAACGGTTTTACTTTATTAATTAAGCTTATTTCCAACACATTTACATACGCACATGTAATGACTGCCTAATCGTATCCAAGGATGCGTGTCTAGTAGAGTGACTAGCTAATTCCTGTTGTCGACGACTGCTCAGGAACATTTGTGTTTATTCACCACAAACAAAACCCATCTATAATTCACACTGAGCGGAATTAAGATATACTTTCTGCGAGATTGTGTGTTATCTAGCATGATCAACAGTCGGAACAAGACTAGACGCTCAAACTCTCGGTCACGATGACTTCTGACTTCGTGCTAGCAGAACTAACGACGGCTCCCAATGGGTACCCCTATACATACCATATTAAAACACAACCAAATCTTATATTTCTACCAAATATAAGATAATATTACTAATACACGCCGTTTAAATCAACGTATCTCCGATTTAAAAATTTACATTACCATGTGAAATATTTTAGCAATCAGAAAAAACTAAAGCCCAAATTTTCTTGAACCTACATCCGCAGAACAGTTACTTATAAACACCCACAGATTACAACTTTCAAGACAGAGATGCGGATGCGTGACCAGGCCTTTTTCATTTCCAACAGATCGTACCAAAAGAAACATGAGTCGGCGACTTCAAACTAATCAGCGATGAGTTATTCTTTGCTAACAACAATCTTTTTTTCTTCGAATCATTAAAACGCCTTTGCTAAACCAATGATATAAAAAATTTAACTAAAATCAAGATCGAAGATTCGTCATTGGCAGCCACAACCCTAACATTGTAAGATACGCAAATGACAAAGTGCTGATAGTAGACACAGAAAAAAACAACAAAACCCCCTTTAGAAGGTAACAAAGAAAAGAAAGAAAAATAAAGAATAAACATTAGCTACAAGAAAACCGAAGCATGTCATCAGCAATAAAAAGAGCCCAAAATATTAACTACAGTAAAATTAAGCCTGTGCAGAAATTTTACTACATGGGAACTCCTCTGACAGAAGACGTAAAGTGCGACACTGAGGTCCGAAGTCTCATTGGCATGGCCAAGGGCGCATTTCAAAAGCCAAGCAGCGTATTGAGCGACAGGAAAAAGGAGTACTAGAGTGTTATCCTATAATATGGTAGCAAGTGCTGAAAAATATCCTCAATGATAAAGGAGAAACTCGAAGCAACAGAAATTTGGTCTTACAGAAGGATTCTTAGGATAACATGGACTGAAAATGTGACTAACGACGATGTTTTGGAGAGGATGCAAACGAAAAAGGAACTTATACTTGATACCAGGAAGAGACAGCTGATTTTCCTGGGACACATCATGAGGAAGGAAGATTTGGTGAATCTAATACCCGCAGGACGGATAGAGGGAAAGAGAAACATGGAAAAGACACTTGATTGACTTGACCAGGTTGACCTTGGTGCAGGGTTTGGGAGAGATATCAAGAGGAAAATTGTTAAGAGAGACAAGAGATAGGGATAAGAGGAGGTTCGTGTTCGCCTACGTCCTGAAAAACATAGCACAGAAAGAACAAGAATAATTCATGTAAATATATTTGTAAACAAAAAAGTTTTATTATATATTTTACTGTGGGTATCTACCTACAAATGGACTTGTCTAGACCTTTATAATATGGCTACCAACACTGGGTGAGAACCCACTGAGTAGTAGCCACAGAGTGAGTGAGTGAATGAGTGAGTCAGGACTCTGCGAGAGGAAGTACTCTGAAGTCCATGTTTACCTTTGTACTACGTTTTCCGAGAATATAGCTAATTGGTTATGGATCCAAAGAGCGAGTAGCTAGAGTTCAAAACAAATTGTGAGCTAAAATACCCCGAAATTCTGCATCTATGATTTTTCCTATTAATATAAAGTGGCCTCTTAATGTAACTGTAAACACGGTTCGCCTCTTAATGTAAAGTGGCTCTGTCTGTCGTCAATCGGAAGAATTTTCAAAACTTCGTACCGGGCTCAAACGTTATAAATTTTCCAGTGTCTGAAAGCGTTTATTGAGGGTGGACCAGAGACTGATCATCTCTGGTCGGGTCGGCGCGGTGAATGGGTATGATGTTGAAAGATCCGAAACCTCTAGTGATCCACGCAAAGACATCACTGACGACACCTTCTAGCGCCATTACTACGGTGCGTATGTTTGAATTCAACCTTATATCCGTGTTATCTTTCTATTTTTATTTACAAATATATGTATAGGCAATCACAGGTTTTCTTTATTTTTATTTTATGGTTTGAAAATCTGACGTCCTAATTTTTAATCTAAAAAGAAAACCTGGAAGACAGATTCCCTCTCACCATTAATGATGCGTTTGTATTTATTGGAACTTAAGGACACTCCAGATATCAAGTTTAACTGATAAGGCTCGGAAAATGGCCGGTTGCTGGTACCATTCTAAAAAAAAAAAACTGATTTTTTCTGTGATTTTCTGTCTTTACAAATGTTTGATCTAATAAAAAAAATAGAGTATTGCTACCATATTGGTGCCGGTGCTATACAATCTTATCTTTGTAGCCTCGAAATATTTTAAAGGACTTACAGCTACCCTGCAATTAATGGATTATTTTCTATCTTACAACATCTTTTCACACAGACGAAACCTTGATAGACTCTTGATATACTGTCTTGCTTGTATGGAACATCTGCTACATTTCTTGCTTTCCTCAGTTCAGCTTTATGAATGCAGGAACTGCCATACCTCATCTACAGGTTCAACTCATCCTAATTCCCTTCGTAACTTATCGATAAGAAAAAAGCTGTGGAACAAACACCCAACAGGATGCTTCCTGTTATAATCTCTTCAAGTCTGTTGTCAACAGTTTTTTTTATTTTATATAATATAAACCTACCATTTGTCGTCCTTACAAAGAATACAATGTCATCCTTTAAATTTAGTAGCTCTTCAGTCTTGTGTTGAGAAAAAAATAAGATTATTCTTTTTAATTTAAAAAGCGCTTTTGACTAGTGCATAGCAAACAACAGCTTCAAACTGTCAGTCTTCCACAAGAATCTTTATACAGCAAAAAACCTTAATAATATCGAATAAAAAAAACTTGACAAGGTTTAAAGCGCTGTATGAAAGCGCTCGGAACAATAAAATCTACAGACAATTTTAATATTCGTTAAGTCTTAAAAAATAATAGAATGCTGGAAAAACTGAATAAAAGAGGAAGCAAATTTTCCTTGTGGGTCGTATTCAATGAAAGATGCTTAAAGAAAGGTTGCTGCACAAATATATATATATATATATATATATATATATATATATATATATATACCTTATCTTCTACTGTTAAATCTGTCTATAAAATTTTCAACGTGTCCATGAATCACCTCCCTCCTCTGCCTCTTCCCTCCATTTGTTCAAATTATAACTTACAAGTTACAACTCTGATTTCCCATTTTCTACCCCACTTACCTCTCACAGATAATCCGCCAAAATAAGGTAAAGAATTTTCTAGCGTCTGTCACACCATCCGATGAGACATTGTCTTTTCAATGTCAAAACAAAATGTACACTTTGTAGGAGATGATACTTTGCACATGTTCTAAACTATAATTTATAATATATATATATATATATATATATATATATATATATATATATATATTGTGTGTATTTTGGCAGCATTTTTTCATTAATGCAGGTTTCATTGAATAATA
The DNA here is from genome assembly GCA_037127315.1 of Ascarosepion bandense. Classification (NCBI taxonomy): domain Eukaryota; kingdom Metazoa; phylum Mollusca; class Cephalopoda; order Sepiida; family Sepiidae; genus Ascarosepion; species Ascarosepion bandense. The sequence goes on from JBBBDQ010001935.1 coordinate 28,644, forward strand.
TAGACAAGTTTTGTCTATTAATTTTGTGTAGGATCCGTTCATACCGTCTGATATACTTGATGGTGATGTCATTGAAAGAAAACAAAAAATCACAGTATTTGTTGAATTTTTTATCGGGTCTAAGCTTTCGGCTCACATAAGCCATTGTCAAAGAGTAAATATTAACACACAGTAAACATAGAACATTTAAGCTATTAACAATAAAGATAATTGAATTGAAAATATAAGTCCATCCCTACCGTGGCGGATGGCCGAAGACAGTGACAAATTGTGGTGTTGTGGTCCCTGGTCTGATTACAGACATTTGAGTACGTTGTTGGAAATATCGAAATTGATTGTATTCAAACCAGGTTTAAATTGTTTAATGTAGAGTGCTTCGAGGATTTTTAGTTTCTGCTTATTATTTTCTTGTTTGAGTATGTACGTGTTATCAACAAGCGTTTTTCTCAGAAGTGTGCGTTGATAACCGTGTTGTTCTAAATGACGGAATATATTTGAATTTTTATTTAAGTGCAACGTCAGACGCCGTGAGAGCGAATTTGTGGTGTGGCCGATGTAGATATTATTAAGGTTGTTAGAGATACATATATATATATATATCTGTGGTGGGGAGATGTGTGTGTCAGGAAATCTATATATAAACTGTTGTATCGATATTCAGTCAGTCAATTAAGTGCCATAATTGATACACGCTTGGGCGATCATGTCTCGAAAGTGACATGACTGACTGGGCAGAAGATTATCCCGCAATAGGTTGCCATTGCTTTCTGCGGTAGACTGGTTGCCAGTCAAGGTTATAGAACCCAATCTGTCCTGTTATTTAACCCATAACTGGAAGGAAGAGACTGACTAATACCCCTCCCAAGGGTATTTGCGCGTAAGTGAATTCAATGATTTCAACTGGAATTCGAACTCGGCTCATCGATTTCTCCTTCCGAGCCGATATAAGTTCTAATCATATCGTTTCCAATCCTCGTAAGCTCGTATTCGATGAAAGATGCTTAAAGGAAGGTTACTGCACAAACATACAGACACACACACATATATACATATGTGTGTGTATATATATATATTTATATAGCTTATCTTCTACTGTTTAAATCTGTCTATAAAATTGTCAACATGTCCATTAATCACCTCTCTCTTCCACCTCTTCCCTCCATTTGTTCAAATTAAAACGTACAAGTGACAACTCTGATTTATCATTTTCCACCCGACCTTCCTCTCACACATAATTCGCCAATATGAGGTAAAGAATTTTCCATTTTCTTTTCACACTACCTGATGAGACAATGACTTTTCAATGTCGAAACAAAATGTACACTTTGTAGTAGATGATAATTTGCACACGTTCTAAACTATAATTTATAATATATATATATATATATATATATATATATATATATATATATATATATATATATAATAACTATAGTAATAACAATACCAATAGTAACAGAACTAACTCTGCCGAAACTAGTATTAATTAAGCTATAATTTAAATCGTCTTGTACAACCCACCGAGAACGAACTCGGAGGGTAAAGAAGGGGAAGTAAAAAAAGAAACAAACGAAGTACATAAACAAAAAGTCAAGCACTCGTAAGAAAGAAAAAAAAACTCAAGACGAAAACCCTAACACTAAAGTGCTCAATACGAAAGTAGAGCAATAAAGACAGAAAATCTAAGCAAGAGCCAACAACCTACCACGGTTTTGCCCAACGGCCAATTTCCCTGACAAGCCTTTGGGCGAAACCGTGGTAGTTTGTTGGCTCTTGCTTAGATTTTCTGTCTATATATATATATATATATATATATAGTGGGGGATATGTGTGTGTCAGGAATTCTATATATAAGCTGCTGTATCGATATTACTCAGTTCTAATCATATCGCTTCTAATCCTCGTAAGCTCTGCAAGTGAAATATTTACTAGAAGTACTCAAAATATCTCAACCGGAAATATAGTTTTTAGAGAGAAAAAAAATCGCCAATCGACGTCAGAAGCTATTTTGAGCTGCAATATGCGATTATTGTCTTTCCTTCGCTAAGGCTGTTGCGTAAAATCAGTCCCGCACGAAAGTCTGACACTAATCCCATTTTTATGAGAACGACTTGCCGCATCTTTCTTTTCACTTCAGTGCAGAAATCAAATAAAATGTCAAAATGAAAATTCTTAAAGATTAGAAATGTAATATCAGAGCAACGCTGCTTCTTCAAAGAGCAATGTGCCATAGCTCTTTAGGTAAAACCGTCGACTTTTCTCATGATGGATGACGAGGTGTTAGTAGCTAAATACTGATAATCTATGGAATTTTACCTGAAAACGATTATATCTGTGAGCACAATTAATTTGAGACTTATACTACATCATATTAAAACATCATTTCCTATAGAATCATCGTAATGAAGCAACGTCGAACTTAGTATGTAATACATACCTTTAACGCCAGAGGTAATTGACTGTTACATCCGGCCGTAAGTAAGACCAATAAAAAACAAGGATGGTCGACATATATCCGAACCTCGATGATGTCAACAAATGAAACAATAACAAAAAAAACACAAACGACAACCGGCTTAAAAGTCGATGGCTGGAAAGAATATTGTTGATATATATATCCGGCGATAGTTAAAAGTCAACCAAGGACAAGGGTGATTAACAGATATATCCGATTGTAGATGTCAGCAAAGCGACACCCGGAAAACCAAAAATGCGTGGGAGTTTTATGTATATAAAGTCTAGAATTTTTGGCTGAAGAGAAGAGAACACCCACTGGCTTCCGACTCTCTACGGCCTTTTAATATGCACGACTCTCTCTCCGTCTGCCCTTCTGCTCCACACAAGCGCCACCGACCAAGACTAAAAATATAAGATTTTGTTTTTATATGCACGTGTTTCTCGTTGATTTGTTCGAATCCAGCGGCGGTATATAACAAGTACCCAGATGAGTGATAGATTTGGTGCTGTAAGCTTGGATGTGTGTGCCATGTAATCGAGTTGTTCATCGAAGATCCGATTCCCAATTCTATTTGGGTTCTATATATACACTGCTGATCAAAAATTTAAGACCACTTAAAAATCTTTTAAAATAATTGTTTTTTTATGGATAGATTTTAAACTCCTCCCACTTAAGGTTACCAATACTACAATCTAAAAGGTTATGGAAACAAAAAGCTACATTCCAAACATTTTATTTAGAAATTTACATTTTTATAAAATGAGGCGATTTACACATGATCAAAATTATAAGACCAGGGTATAAATTGTTAGATCTATGGCAATTCCAATGTTTTTGTTCAGTTAGAGATTAGCAATCACTGCGTAAATGTGTTACCATGCCTAAAGTAAGCAAACTTACCGAAGTTGAGCGTTCTCGATTTCTAGAATTCCATAAGCAAGATTTGTCACAGCGGGCGATCGCAGCCAAGGTAAATCGCAGTAAAACTGTTATTTGCAACTTTCTAAAGAACAGTGAGAATTATGGAAAAGCAAAATTCTCTGGTAGGCCCCAAAAAAATTTCTAGACGAGTTGTTATGAAAGAGGGGGGACTTTCTTCTAGTCAAATTAAGGCAGTCACAGATGCTGATTGCAGTCACGTAACCATCAGACGACACTTAAGACAAAAAGGCATGGTAAATAAAAAGCGTAAACAAATTCCTAGGCTGCTTCCACGTCACAAGTTGGACCGCTTAAAGTTTGGTCGTGAATACCAAACATGGGACGTAGAGAAGTGGAAGAAAGTCCTGTTTCTGATGAGAAAAAATTCAATCTCGATGGTCCTGATGGCTTCCAACGATATTGGTATAACAAAAGCATGCCTCCTGAAATTTTCTCCGCACGTCATAATGGTGGAGTGTCCCTAATGGTATGGGGTGCCTTTTCTTACAGAGGGACGATGGAGCTCCAGGTGATGCAGGATCATCAGAGAGCGGCTGGTTGTGTTAACATGCTACAAAAAGCATCTTTGATGACGGAGGGCCATCGTTTGTGTGGGGATGGATGGTTATTCCAACAGGATAATGCTGCAATCCATGCTGCAAGACGGACCTTGACCTTTCTATAAGAAAATGGGGTCCATCTCTTGGGACATTCTGCATGCTCACCGGACTTGAACCCAATTGAAAATGGTTGGGGATGGATGACAAGAGATGTTTATTGAAATGGCAAACAATATTCAACAAAAAATGAACTTTGTGAAACCATCTTCAGAAGCTGGAGCAACATCCCCTGCACCTTAATGGAAACGCTTATTTCTAGCATGCCCGACAGAATTTTTGAAGTCATCAAAAGCAGTGGAGGTAGACTTCATTATTAAATTTGGTTGTTGAATATTTTCATACGCTTTTTGTACAATTTCGTAGAATTTTTGTCTCTGGTCTTATAATTTTGATCATGTGTGAATCGCCTCATTTTATAAAAATGTAAATTTCTAAATAAAATGTTTGGAATGTAGCTCTTTGCTTCCATAACCTTTTAGATTGTAGTATTGGTGACGTTAAGTGGGAGGAGTTTAAAATCTATTTGTAAAAAAATGTTCTTTTTAAAGATTTTTAAGTGGTCTTAAATTTTTGATTGGGAGTGTCTATATACTTACGCGCAAATACTCTTGGGAGAGATATGAATCCTCCTTAGTTAATTAGTAAGACTTGCACCTTTAAAACATTATTATATCAAAAAATCAAATACATTAGAAATTGCGTACAAAATATTTTAAATTTTGGCATTGAATAACCCATAGAAGTGTTGATATGCAGCTAAAGAAAAATAACCACCCTATCAACCAGTTTGAATTTGAATTTATCCTTCTTTTAGTTTAGTTTCTATGCAAGGCTGAAGACTACATTTTGCACAGACATTTCGCCTATTGCCTGGGGAATAGATTGACTCATGTCATTTCCATGAGCGTTAGTACAACACAAAAAATAAAAAACTCAGGTGAGCTTACAGAGACTGCTAGCTAATTTCACTATATCACCACCGCGATAATCGTTACAGTACCCGTGAATCCAATTCGACTGACAGGTCCTGATTTAGGACAAAACATAAATTCTCATAAAATAATAAAATCAAAAAAATAAAACGAAACAGTCTGTATAAAACACCCTTATGAAAATTAATTAAAAGCAAACGAATAATGTCTTCCTTGGATCTTTCACACATTCTTTAATCACATATACGTCGTCTCTTGGCGTTGTTTTTTCCTTCCGACCTCATTTTCTTTTACATTTTTACTGATAGATCCAGATTGTTTCTTTGCATTGATGACATGACTTACAGTTGAAAATCTGACACCAACAATACCTGTAAACTCTCCGTATGGCTTGCCAGTGTGTTTAAGCAGCGTTATAATTTTTGTATGCTTCCTTGAAGTAACATCCATCAAATACAATGACAGCTTTGTTATCTCTCTATTACCTTTAATCTGTCCTATGAGAATTAAACTTGCCAAACCCACTTTCCTCGTTACGTGCCCTAGATATTCCCTTTTTGTCACCATTGTCACTAGAACTTGGTCTTTGCTCAAATGTTCGGTTAATTGTATTCTCAGCATCCTTCTGTAGAACTAAATTTCTGTTGCTTCGTTTCTCTTCTTCATATATGAGGAGATTATTCAGCCTTCACTGACATATAAGTAGACTGGCATATCAGTTTTTCGTTCTTTGTTTCTAACGATGTTGTTCTGTTTCCTAATAGTTTACACGGTATCTTGAACGTAACATCCGCAATCCCAGCACGTCATTGGAGTTCCGTGTCGAACTATCCGTCCTCTTGAAATACACTCCCCCCACACATCTAAATTGTTACACCTGATTGATTACTGTATTTTCAATTCATAACTTATTTCTTGGCCTGTTTATATTTTATAACAACAATGCATTCAGTCTTCTTGCAGTTGATTTTTTTTTAAATCGTATCACCCCGAGCAAGGCGGTAACGTCACTGATGTGCAGGGGGCTACGTAATACTGAAAAGATTGAAAAAGAGAAAGCCGGAAACCACATCCTGAACAGGGAACAAGGGATGATCCTCTTCACCTGTTCAATAGAAGTGGGTGGAGTGTGAACCGGGAGATAGATAAATCTATCTACTCCAATTGAAAAAAAAAAAAAAACAAAGTGAAAAGATTGGAAAAGAGAAAGCCGGAAACCACATCCTGAACAGGGAACAAGGGATGAGCCTCTTCACCTGTACAATAGACGTTGGTGGAGTGTGAACCAGGCGACAGTTATATCTATCTACTCCAATTGAAGAAAGAAAAAAAAAACAAAGTGAGAAGATTGTAAAAGAGAAAGCCGGAAACCACATCCTAAACAGGGAACAAAGGATGAGCCTCTTAACCTGTTCAATAGACGTGGGTGGAGTGTAAACCGGGCGATAGATAGATCTATCTACTCCAATTGAAAAAAAAATAAAAAAACAAAGTGAAAAGATTGGAAAAGAGAAAGCCGGAAACCACATCCTGAACAGGGAACAAGGGATGAGCCTCTTCACCTGTACAATAGACGTTGGTGGAGTGTGAACCAGGCGACAGTTATATCTATCTACTCCAATTGAAGAAAGAAAAAAAACAAAGTGAGAAGATTGGAAAAGAGAAAGCCGGAAACCACATCCGAAACAGGGAACAAAGGATGAGCCTCTTAACCTGTTCAATAGACGTGGGTGGAGTGTAAACCGGGCGATAGATAGATCTATCTACTCCAATTGAAAAAAAAATAAAAAAAACAATGTGAAAAGATTGGAAAAGAGAAAGCCGGAAACCACATCCTGAACAGGGAACAAGGGATGAGCCTCTTCACCTGTTCAATAGACGTGGGTGGAGTGTGAACCGGGCGATAGCTTTGTCTATCTACTCCAATTGAAAAAGAAAAAAAATGAAAAAGAAAAACAAAAGAAAAGTGAAAAGATTGGGAAAGAGAAAGCCGGAAACCACATCCTGAACAGGGAACAAGTGATGATGCTTTGTCCTTTCTTCTAGCATTCGTTCTTTACAATCTGTAGAATTTCTTATAGTTTCCTTTTCGTGAGTGATATAACACGAGTGGATGGAAAACCAAAGTAACGTACAAAATACAGACATGATATTCCAATGTGTCCATTACGTCTACTACTGAGTAAATGAATATACTTTACGAGTGTACTGTTGCCTTAAAAAATGACTGCAAAATATTTGAGAGGGTTATTATATATAATGGTGTGCTTCATAGTACTAGTGAGTTCTGTGACATACACTACCAGCCATAATAATTAGGCCACCCCAGATTTTTAAAAGAAATGATGTATTTCATACTATTTTTAGTTTTTATTGCCAAGGGTACAATTCTAAATAAAAATAGAATGTTTATCTTGTTAATATTGCACGATAACATGTGCATCAAATGAACTGTTCTGGAGTCCAGTTTTTGTGCTCTCTTTCCCATGCTAGTCTCTTCTTATTATTGGCTCGCCGAAGCAAAGGCTTCCTGGCTGCCTTGTACAATTTTGCAAAGTAATAATAACAAAAGAACCATTTTATTTTCATTAGAATTATCCACTTGGCAATAAAAACTAAAAATGGTATGAACATTTTTTTTAATGGGGTCGCCTAATTATTATGACCGGTAGTTAGGTGTTCCAGTAAACAGAAGATGCATGGTCAGCAATAAAAATGGCAGCCCAATATGCCAAATACCGGTCAGAAATACTAAAGTCAAGCAGGTACAAAAATTGAAATACCTGGAAAGGCTTCTAACAGAAGAGGGAAAGTGCGATACTGAGATCCGAAGGCGAATTGGTATGTCGAAAGAAGCATTCCAGAAGTTGAGTAAAGTATTAAGTAACAGCACTATTTCACTAGTAACAAAGAGGAGAGTACTGGACTGTTATGTGATGCCAGTACTTCAATATGGCAGTGAATGCTGGACAATATCATTAAAGATGAAGGAAAGACTTGAAGCGACTGAAATGTCGTTCTAGAGAAGAATGCTGCGAATATCATGGATCTAGCTTGTGAGCAATGATGAGGTTTTGGAAAGGATGGAAACGAAAAGGAAATTAAGACTGATCATCAGGAACAGACAGCTGAAGTTCCTGTGACATGCAATGAGGATGGAGGGCTTGGAGAACCTGATACTAACAGTCCAGATAGAGGGAAAAAGTGACAGAGGAAAGCAGCAGATAACATATTTGAAGGAACTGATGAGGTGGATGACGGAACGGGAGTTGCGTGGTATAACAGGTGAAAGCGTGCTAAGAGCCACCAGGGATAAGGAGATGTAGAAAGCCATGATTGCCTACGTCCTGAAAAAGCAACGCACATAGAAGAAGTTATGTGTTCTGATATAAATGGGTTGTTCATATATATATATACATTTGAGGACACGGGCTCTTAAGCATCATTACTTTTTTTTTTTTTGTTCATTGTTGAATTTTTTGTTATACAAATGTTGCTCACAAAAATCATATTTTTTACTTATAATTTTTCATAAGGAATTCGATAATATAAAACAAACACTTATCAATTGTGGATGCCCTAATTATATAGTCGACAAGCAAGTCAAATTGCCTTTAAACATTAATTTCAGCAATAAAATGTTTGTCAGAAACATTGGCAATTAAGCTATTAACATATATTTGCAAAATCAAATCCACCACAATTATAAAATATACAAATAGCAATAAATAACATTATATACATATATATAAAACCAATCGATAAAAAAGATATATATCAGATTCATTATTTACTACAAAAATACAAATGTAGCAACTTAGGCATTAATAAATTAATGTATCTAATATTTCACACACACACACACACACACACACACACACACACACACACACACACACACACATCAATCCTGAGTAAAAAAGCAATCGGAGTCTAACCGTACTGATGAGCTGTGATACTGCGAAACAGATGTCTGAGGATGACACTATATATATATATATATATATATATATATATATATATATATATATATAGCCTGCAATTTTTGAAAACTACTCACCGCGTGAACCACACAAACTCTATTTTTGGGACCTAAGAGTAACATCTACATATCAACTGACGGTGTCTGTATCGGAAACCCGTTAGGTCTTACTTTCTCCAATTTTACATGTCCTATATGGAAAACAACGTGTATAAAACAACCGACAAACCAGAGATTTACACAAGATATGTCGATGACATTTTTGTTTTGATAAAAAATATGGACGAAATCGTAAATCTAAAATTAAATTTTGAAAATAACTTCTTGGTGAAATTTATTTATGAACACATGAACAATAACAAAATCCCGTTTCGTGACGTCAATATAGAGCTAAAAAAACAACTTATCTGAATAAAAAAAAACTAAAGTAAGAATTCTTGTCTTCTTTACTATAATAACCAATGCCCAGAAAAATATAAAATATCAATAATAAAGAACTTCTTAAATAGAGAACATCAAAATTCTTCCTCCCAAAGAACATTTTTGAGCGAAGTAAAACACATGAAACAAACAATAATTTCCCTACTACATCATTCACAAACAAACAAAATTATTCTTAAGAAAATATATGACACTAGGATTAAAAATAATACAAAAGAAAACATCAACATATTTTATTGCAGCTAAATAAATATTAATTCTAAACAGGACGAATTTTCTATACGAAAAATTATTAAACATCATATTTCTACCGTAATTCCTCAAAACATGTAAAATTTAAAATAATAATACAGAAAATGTAAGACAGCCAAACTTGTTTCTTATAAAAAATCCATTAAATCTAAACTAGCGATTACTAATATAGTGTACGAATTTTAATGTCTATTACAAGATTGTGTTTCTTGTCATATACCAATTACTTACACTGGTAATACTACCACTTTTCAGAATAAACGCCTTAAATACCACTATCTAGAAATAATAGTGCAATAAAAAAAGCATTAATCCATAACTTACAAGAAATTTAATAAAAACATTTTGACTGAAAATATAAAAATACTATTGAAATCACAATATCAAAGGCACTTCGCTAAAAGAGATGCACTATATATCAAATAATTTTCTCCTACTATCAACATTGCACAATTTAACAGTGAAAATAAAGTTTTGAAAGTTTAAAAAAAAATACACAGACGCTCGCACAATGCCTAGCTGCGTAGATCACGTGATAGCGTTAAAGAACTCTCTTATTCAAAAAACACTAAAACACAAAAACGTACATTACAGTAAAAAATGAGGACGTAACAACACTGGAAAAACAACATCCTTGAAAATGGCCTGTGAAAAGGCAGAAAGCGCTTGGAAAGTCGAAAATTATGGAACATTTTTACATTCCTTATCTACAGCAAAAAGGAGACATGTAAGAATACTGTAAAAAATTAATCAAAAATTAATAAAAGCTTCGATTGTTTTAAAGGAAACACCCACACCCACACCCACACACACACACACACATATATATATATATATATATATATATATAATGAATGAGTTTTTTTCGGTGACTGGCGTGTGTATGAATCGCTTATATATAGCACGCTAAAATTCCCTTCTCTGATTCTATGAGCCTATGGCTTAGGGGTTAGCGACTCCGGCTAACACCAAATCGGTTGAGATTTGATCCCGACCAGAAACAAGTAAATGTCTAGCCACTCTGATGAGCTGTGATACAGCAAAACAGGCTTATATGTAGATCACGGTTATATATATATATATATAACAAAATAGGTGAAAACGAGTTTGATGCCTAAAATGTTATTTTGTTTGCCAATGTTTCCAATATCAGGTATATTATCAGAAAAACTAAAATAATAAAGAAAAATTACTACCACGACAACCTTATATATATATATATGTACAGCGGCATGCTAACGATTTTTCCTGTTTTTTTTATATTTTCACTGACGATGTTTGAACAAGACGTTTACAATAGAATGATAGTTTAAACATCCAATAAGTCATTTTGACAACGCCCATACATATAATTTGTTTGTATATTTTATCACAACCAGTGTATCACACACACACACACACACACACACACACACACACACACACACATACATATATATATATATATTACAGCTAATAGTTAATCCTTGTTTCATTTTTAACTCCAGGAACAATATTGTATGTTGTAAATCCCAGAGAGCCCAATTGCCATTTATACTGCAACTAAGCTAGGTAAATCATATTTATTATTCTAGGGAGAGAACGTATAATCTGGCTTGATTAGCAGTTTGAAGAAGGCCGTTTTGCTCAAAGCATCGGTCACAATGACTTGTGACTTCGTGCGTGCTCAACACCCACGGATGCTGTAACGTTTCGTTTACCCGATTTCACAAACTAGGCTGGGATTAACCCAGGGTATGATTATAAGGAACTTTCCAACCATGCCACATTTACATATAAAACAATTGTCTGCTAAGTGTTATTTAGTAAAAGTGTCAAAACATTCCAGTATTCATGACCAATCAGTTTAAATTACATTTCAAATGCCCAAAATTTAAATATATACTTTCATTTTTCCCAGAGTGTTTAATAACTTTTAATAAACAAAGGTTTCATGAGGTATTTTATAGGCTGCATTTTTTATTAAGACGTATTGTTTTCTAAAGGCATTGATTCATTGAATATAAATAACGAGAAAAGTCAGGGTATGCTCAAATTAAGACAAAATATTAGGCAATTCGATAAATGTCTGTTATAATCGCTTCTTTTATTTGCCTACAGATTTCAGTTTCTGTTTGATTTTAAAACTCGCCATCGTTTGCTTAAATCGTTTGCCATCTTCATCTTAAAATGAATTTGCTCTAATAAATCTATGTTTTTAAAAAAAAAAAGTAATTTTAACGGTGATGAATTAATATTGAAAAATGGATACAACTCCATTATGAGTTATTTAAAATTAGATAAATATTTATCATGAAACTAAAAAAAATTGTTTAGCTTTTCAAATGTAGTCAAAAAGCTAAATGATAAAAGATGATAAATAAATGTAGATATTATTTCAAAAGATTAAAAAATAAACAATAGAAAAGCGTAAGCAAACATTTTAAATCCTAAGAAAAAAATAAAACTGATGAAGAAAAAACTAGCTGAAAAGAATAAAAAAGGAAAAGAAGAGAGGCATAAGAATATGTAATGACAAGTCAGTCATTTAAGTGCCATAAGTGATACACGATTTGGTCGATCATGTCTCTTTCGAAACATAACTGACTGGGCAGAAGATTATCACGCAGTAGTTTGCCATTGCTTTCTGCGGTAGATTGGTTGCAAGCCAAAGCTATAGGACCCAATCTCTCCTATTATTTAACCCATACCTAGAGGGAGAAAAGATGTATTTTATTACTAAGTAGTAATTAGTGGGTGATCAGTTTATTAGTTCATAACAATATGAAACCGGTCCCCCACTTTATTGCCAGTAGAAAGCCTTAATCACGATTTCAACTATTATATTCAGTCAGTCAGTTACTTGCCATTGGTCGATCATGTCTCAAAAGAGACATGACTGGCGGTAAAATACATCCGGCAGCAAGGCCTCTGATTAGGAGGTTGTGAGGAAACATGGAACCGCCTCTTAATTGCTGTTGTTCTCAAGTTCACACTGATCCTGAGTGGTAGCAACTGATAGAGTCCCAGTTACGGGTAAATAGTTTGCCCCCAAATTGGGGTAAAAACATTATGAAAGTATAAAAATAAACTTTTATAGGAATATATACATAAAAATAGAATTGATAGAAAAAATTACATTTTTGAAGGAAAAATATTACCAACAATACATTTTTGAAGAAAAAAATTATTGCCATAACACATTTTTGAAGGAAAAAAATATTCTCAGCAAAACATTTTTTAATACAAAACTAGAAGACATTTTCGGTTTTCTAAATAAAAAAAATAAAAACAAAAATGTCATTAAAATCTGAGTAAATCAACCTTCTCACTATAACCGAACATTAAAAAATATCATCAAACCCCATCATTTTAGGATTAAAAACCTCACAGAGGTGTTGATATGCCGTTAAAAAAAAAAACTCAGACTCAAACTCATTGCTCTTAATAAACTTTTTATTTTATTATTTCTCTACATCCTGTTCCGCCATCCATTTACTGAAGCTCACTGAGCATATTATGCGTTGTTTTGCGCTTACCCACATGCCCTCTATCTGTCCTGTGAGTATCAGATTTTCCAAGCCCTCGTTTTTCATTAGGCGACACAGAAACTACAATTGACACTCCTTGATGTTAAGTATAAGTTTTCTTTTTGTTTTCATTTTGTCTAAAATATCTTCTATGGCTAGATGTTTGGTCTCAGCATCCTTCTTTAGAACGTTTTTGTTGCTTTAAAAATCTTCTTCATCTTCGAAGAGACCGTCTAGAATTCGCTTCCATACAGGAGGATAAAGAACACATAAGTTTAGTACTCTTTTCCTTGTTTCAACCGAAGTTTTTCTATTTCTTAAGAACTGCTTAGCTTTTAGAAAACTTCCTTGGTTATACTAATAGGCCCTCGGATTTCGGTGTCACACTTTCTGACTTCTGTTACATTTTCCAGATATATATAAATGTTTGCACTTATTTGATTGTGATATCTTCAGATTTCAATTTCACTTTAGAGTAATTCGTTTGCTGTCTTAAGGCTGTTGATGTTTCAGCCTTTCTTTGTTCAAAACGTCACATTCATATGATGTTCAGGCAGAAGTAGTGCTAAATAAATTTATTGAACAAAACAATTATTTTATCAGCTGAAACATTTGGTTGAGTGAATCGTAACTTTAGATTAATTGTAGATCTCTTATTGAAGGAAAATTTAACATATAACGTTGAACGTATTACCGCTTTCTATTGACAACTCTCCTTCTGAAGCCATGTCGTTTATGGAATCATATATACCTTCAATAGACAGATGTCTCCTTTCAGTTGAGGGTATTCTTGTTCGAAATGTTTCTGCTTAAATGACTGCTCTCCTTTTTTTTTTTTTGAGACATGTTTTCTACCAACTAGAATTTCCCTTGTTAGAAACACGTCTCCTTTCAACTGACACATATCTCACTTGAGTTGTTTTTTTCTTTTAAGTATTGATGTTGGCATATTTGAATCATTTCACAGCAAATTTAACTCAGGCAGATGCCGCTGCTTCTGCAGCTGCTGCTTCTATGATTCCATTCATTTTGCAAAGTCTTCGTTCTTGTGGATTTGATTTTCAGCTTTTATTTCCCATGTCGGTGCTATGTTTTTGTTTTTTTACAAATGAGTGGTCCATGTTTGGAGGAATTTATTTCTATCAACACCATTCTCATGGAAGTCATATTGTATTTCTTTGAGCTTTCAACTGAGTCAACTAAGTACCATCCGTAATACATGCATGGGCAATCATGTCCCTTTTAAGGTATGATTGATTAAGCAAAAAGATTTGCAGCAGTAGGTCGCCATTTCTTTCTGCAGTAGACTAGTTGCCAACCAAGACCATAGAACCCAATCTGTTCTGTTATTTTCTCCTAGACTGATTGCCATCCAAGTTTAAAGAGCCAACTCTACTCGGCTATATGACCAATAGTAGATTTAAGCCATTTTCCATTAGCAATTCTACGAAGTAAATCGCACTAACTCCGACAGAAACTTGAACACGTCTTAACTTTCAACTATGCTTTCAAATATGTATCCATTAAAATTATTACTATACTAGCAGTATAGCTCGGCGTTGCTCGGGTGTAATGAAAGCTTTAAGACTAATCCATGATCCTGGAGCTCAGACTCTTTGGAAGTTGGCACGAAAGACTAAAAAGCAATAGTTGTTTCCAGTTAAAGCGAAACCGTAGACAGAAAGAAAAATGAATGAGTATAAGTCAAATTTTGATTTCCTGGTATCGATATCAAATACGTTTTTTTCGTCGTAAACTGAATTTTGAAGGCTAAATAAGTCCTATGAGTAAATGGTACCATCGCAGAGACTAAGAACTACGATTATGCCTACTTAGAGCCAAACACGAAGCAAAAAATAAAAGGGCTGAAAAAATACAGATAAACAGACACAGACATCTTGCCCTTTATATATATGTATATTCTCGATTATCTGCACTATTGTAAGAACTGCAAACTTGAAACTTCTGAATATCGTTTCTTATGTCTTTGTCTATGAGTGTATCAAATTTGATTAAAATCGGACCACTCCATCTATAACCCGATTTTTTCGATTATCGATTTTCGATATTTATCGGGGGTACCTCGACACAAAACCTAGCTAAGAACACTCGCAGACGCTTATAGTAGAACTGTGTAAATTTTCAAGAAAATCGGTTCAGCCATTTCGGATTCTATAGGTAACGGACACACACACAGACACACACAAACAGACACAGTTCCATTCATTATATAAGTTTAGATTTTTTAACGAAATTTCAGTTTACTGGATAACTTTGAGAACAAATTCTCGGTTAATTGTTATCTCAACTGATAAATCGTAATCGTTCTCTTGTCCATTGATATTGTTCTTTTGACGCCAATTCTCATTGATGCTAAAATCGTCTTATGGTAGGAATATTGCATATCAACGGAGAAATCTTTTTCAAAAGATGTCATCTTTGTTGTTATAGTCGATTTGGGAACTTTTTATTTGGAGACAAATTGCTTCTCGAATGAATATTTGCCTTGTCTTTCTGCTGAGACGTGAGGTAATACACGGTTGACTTTAGTACGAGAAAACCGAACGCTCGGGTCAGGACCAAAATTTGCCGAGCCACCGCAAACGTCGGTTGCACTGGCCTCAGCAGCGACCATCGATCCGCTCTTCTAGTGCAATGGGTGGTACAGACTCAGGAATCTGTTACCCGGTTCTTTACAGTATTTATTTTTATCGGAGGCGTATCTTTTTGGGACAGAGACACAACTGAGCCACACTCTGCCCAAAGAAAGAGACGCAACTGAGCGATAATTAATCCCACCTGGCAGGCAGGTAAGTAATGGTTTGAAATGTCTTATCCAATGAAACCTCTCAGTTCTTCATTTTTTATATCTTTGTTTTTATACATTTCTTTTATTATAATCAACCATTTTTTTGCTGGGATATATTTCTTTTCTAGTGATAGCCATTTTATTCAAAGAGCTGTCTATCTTTAATAGTAGTTTCTTTCTGTGGATTTCTTGTTAGATACTCGCGCCCCTTTCATTTAAGTGCACTCTTTTTAGAGTGAGAATTTCTTTCGATTTACAGATCTCTAGTTAGATAGAGGTTTTCTTTCAAGCCACAGCACTTTTGGTGAATATACACTACTGTGCAAAAGTATTAAGAGAAAAACTATTTTATATTTTATGAGCATAGTGACAGAAAATAAACAATTTAAGTAAAGTAATTTGAATTAATTTACTCAACAAATGATTTAACAAGAAAAATACTTGTTACAAAATAAATTTAATAATTAATATAATAGCCTTTTGCTTTGACAACAACCTTCATTTTGTGAGGCATTAATATCTATCTATATATATATATATATATATATATATATATATATATATATATATATATATATATATATATATACAGTATTGTGCAAAAGTATTAGGACAAGAATTATTTTATCTTTTATGAGGCATATTGACAGAAAATAAACAATTTAATTAAAGTAATTTTATTTGATGTACTCAACAAATGCTTTAACAAGAAAAAATACTTGTTACAAAATACATTTAATATTTAGTATAATAGCCTTTTGCTTTGAAATAATAAAATAATTGCGACAATTTACCAATCGCACCTTGTATATATATATATATATATATATATATATATATATATATATAGTATTGTGCAAAAGTATTAGGACAAGAACTATTTTGTTTTTTATGAGGCATATTGATGGAAAATAAACAATTTAATTAAAGTAATTTTATTTGATTTACTCAATAAATGCTTTAACAAGAAAAAAATACTTGTTACAAAATAAATTTAATATTTAGTATAACAGCCTTTTGCTTTGATCACAGCCTTCATTCTGTCAGGCATTGACATCACAAGCTTCTTCAATGTATCTAATGGTATCTTCTCAAAAAAGAAAAGAACTGAATAAAAGGGGTAGGTTTAAAGAATATAAGAGGAAACAAAGTCTCTCTCTTTATCTATCTATCTATCTATCTATCTATCTCTCTCTCTCTCTCTATATATATATATATATATATACAGTATTGTGCAAAAGTATTAGGACAAGAATTATTTTATTTTTTATGAGGCATATTGACAGAAAATAAACAATTTAATTAAAGTAATTTTATTTGATTTACTCAACAAATGCTTTAACAAGAAAAAAATACTTATTAAAAATAAATTTAATATTTAGTATAATAGTTTTTTTGCTTTGATCACAGCCTTCATTCTGTCAGGCATTGACATCACAGGCTTCTTCAATGTATCTAATGGTATCTCCTGCCAGGCAGCTTGTATTTGTTCCCAAAGTGTGCCTTACAAAGTAACATTAGATTTATCATTTTCTATCCAAAATATCTCATAGATATTCAATAGGATTGAGATCAGGGCTTTGTGGGGGTCAATTCAAATTCCGAAGCCTTCCTTCCTCTTACTTTTTAGCTAAATAATTCTTACAAAGGTTTGGCTTCTCACCCTGTATTTGGATTTCAGTGAGGTTTTTAGAAAAGCCAAACCTGTCCTAATACTTTTGCACACTACCGGTAGTGTGCAAAAGTGTTAGGACAGGGGTGATTTTAAACTTTATTTTGATGCCTCATGAAAGATAAAATAGTTCATGTCCTAATACTTTTGCACAGTACTGTATGTTCGCTTTCAGTTGAGAACACGTTTTTGTGTAGACAAGTTATGAAGAGAATAAAACCATGCCATCCATTCGTATGTGTGTGCGCGTGCGTGTGTATAAAATAGAAAACATCTCTATATTAAACAAAATAAGACAAGAAAAACGAGACTGAAATGCATGTAGTTTATCTCTGAAAATGTACAAAATTGAAATCTTTTTTCAAGACAATGAAATGTCTCCTGTCCGTGGGTGCTGTACTTTAGAGAGTTGCATTGACGTCTGTTGCAGGTGACGACCCGAAAAAGAATGACAATTCTGGCTAGATTAAAAGAATAGAGGAGAGACGTATAAATCGATCGGCAATGACTTTCAGAGATGAATACGAAGACAGACAGGAAATACGTATTTCTAAAAATAAATACATATACAAGATTAAGTTACATCATTATTATTTCTTACCTTATATATAAAGTACCTGTATGCGATTTGAATTTAGCTTCACAAAAAAATTAAATTGTTTTCTCTTATTAGAAAATTATTGGATTAGGGATTAGGAAAATGTTATTGCATTTGAAAGTTTAACAAAACACATCTGGTCTCTTGAAACACAATTACGACGATTATTTATTTTTTATATTAATTTCAATGAACAATATAGTTAGCGCTTGTTTTTTCTTTTATGTTTTTTTATCGTTTCACCCCAAGTAAGGCGATAACGCCGCTGTTGCGCAGGGGGCTACATAAGAGTAAAAGATTAGAAAGGAGGAGAGTAAAGAGAAGGACGAACCAGCTACAGTAGGTGTCAGAGAAGCGAGCAAGAGAAAGATGGGAATACAGGTGTGATGACAGTTGCAAAGGTAGAGAGAAAGGAAAAGATATAGAGGGTGATGTAGAAAGACTGATGCGAAGGGAGCTACATAAGAGTAAAAGATTAGAAAGGAGGAGAGTAAAGAGAAAGACAAATCAGCTACAGTAGGTGTCAGAGAAGCGAGCAAGAGAAAGATGGGAATACAGGTGTGATGACAGTTGCAAAGGTAGAGAGAAAGGAAAAGATATAGAGGGTGATGTAGAAAGACTGATGCGAAGGGAGCTACATAAGAGTAAAAGATTAGAAAGGAGGAGAGTAAAGAGAAAGACGAACCAGCTACAGTAGGTGTCAGAGAAGCGAGCAAGAGAAAGATGGGAATACAGGTGTGATGACAGATACAAAGGTAGAGAAAGGAAAGAAAAGATATACAGGGTGATGTAGAAAGACTGATGCGAAGGGAGCTACATAAGAGTAAAAGATTAGAAAGGAGGAGAGTAAAGAGAAAGACGAACCAGCTACAGTAGGTGTCAGAGAAGCGAGCAAGAGAAAGATGGGAATACAGGTGTGATGACAGTTGCAAAGGTAGAGAGAAAGGAAAAGATATACAGGGTGATGTAAAAAGACTGATGCGAAGGGAGCTACATAAGAGTAAAAGATTAGAAAGGAGGAGAGTAAAGAGAAAGACGAACCAGCTACAGTAGGTGTCAGAGAAGCGAGCAAGAGAAAGATGGGAAAACAGGTGTGATGACAATTGCAAAGGTAGAGAGAAAAGGAAAAGATATACAGGGTGATGTAGAAAGACTGATGCGAAGGGAGCTACATAAGAGTAAAGAAAGATTAGAAAAGGAGAGTAAGAAAAAGACAAATCAGCTACAGTAGGTGTCAGAGAAGCAAGAGAAAGATGGGAATACAGGGTGTGATGACAGTTGCAAAGAGTGAAGAGAAAGAAAAGATATACAGGGTGATGTAGAAAGACTGATGCAGAAAGGGAGCTACATGAGTAAAAGATTAGAAAGGAGGAGAGTAAAGAGAAAGACGAACCAGCTACAGTAGGTGTCAGAGAAGCGAGCAAGAGAAAGATGGGAATACAGGTGTGATGACAGTTGCAAAGGTGAGAGAAAGGAGAAAAGAGATATGAGGGTGATGTAGAAAGACTGATGCGAAGGGAGCTACATAAGAGTAAAAGATTAGAAAGGAGGAGGTAAAGAGAAAGACGAACCAGCTACAGTAGGTGTCAGAGAAGCGAGCAAGAGAAAGATGGGAATACAGGAATTGTGATGACGGTTGCCAAGGTAGAGAAAGAAGAAAAAAGATACATAAGGGTGATGTAAAAAGACTGATGCGAAGGAGCTACATAAGAGTAAAAGATTAGAAAGGAGGAGAGTAAAGAAAGACGAACCAGCTACGGTAGGTGTCAGAGAAGCGAGCAAGAGAAAGATGGGAATACAGGTGTGATGACAGTTGCAAAGGTAGAGAAAGGAAAAGATATAGAGGGTGATGTAGAAAGACTTACAAATTGAGGGCTACATAAGAGTAAAAGATTAGAAAGGAGGAGAGTAAAGAGAAAGACAAATCAGCTACAGTAGGTGTCAGAGAAGCGAGCAAGAGAAAGATGGGAATACGGGTGTGATGACAGTTGCAAAGGTGAGAGAAAGGAAAAGATATACGGGGTGTTGTAGAAAGACTGATGCAGAGAGAACTACATAAGAGTAAAAGATTAGAAAGGAGGAGTAAAAGAGAAAGACGAACCAGCTACAGTAGGTGTCAGAGAAACGAGCAAGAGAAAGATAGAATACAGGTGTGATGACAGTTGCAAAGGTAGAGAGAAAGGAAAAGATATACAGGGTGATGTAGAAAGACTGATGCGAAGGGAGCTACATAAGAGTAAAGATTAGAGAAGGAGGGAGTAAAGAAAGACGAACCAGCTACGGTAGGTGTCAGAGAAGCGAGCAAGAAGATGGGAATACAGGTGTGATGACAGTTGCAAGAGTAGAGAAAGGAAAAGATATAGAGGGTGATGTAGAAAGACTGATGCGAAGGGAGCTACATAAGAGTAAAAGATTAGAAAGGAGAGTAAAGAGAAAAAGGAAGACAAATCAGCTACGGTAGGTGTCAGAGGAGAAGCGAGCAAAGAAGATGGGAATGCAGGTGCCAGTGACAGATTTTGGTAGAGAAAGGAAACGATATACAGGGTGATGTAGAAAGAACTGGAGTTAAGTGGTTAAGAGATGGGTATTGACATTGCATTTAAATTCCTGAAGGTTGTAGCCGTTAGGAAATCAAGAATATGGAAGAGAGTTGTACAGGCTGGAGGTGCGAGAAAAGAAGCTGATGGAATAGAATTAACAGCTGCATTTGATTGATCTAAATGTGAATGAATGAAACCCAGTTGCCAGTCTGGTCGCACGAGTAAATTTATTTGGCAGGAGCACCAGTGACTCAAGTTCGTCGGAGCAGAAGCCATGAAAATATTTATAGAACAGGCAGAGGGAAGCCACATCCCGTCGGTGAGAAAGTGGCTGGTGTCGAGCTGCGAAGTCGAGACCTATCACGTTACAGATTCTCCTTTGGAGCTTGTCGAGAACATTGAGATGAACGGTGGAAGTGCCTGGCCATATATGACAGCAGTATCCAATGCACGGACGGATGGTTGATTTGTATATCCTGGCACGACACAGTGATCCATCCTTCCTAGCAGTGGATTCAGTTTATCCCTTCAGGATATAACCCTTCCCATCTTTCTGTCTTTTTTTTAGCTCTTAATAATTTTTGCCTTTTTGGTATTACTCCACAATTCTGTTCTCCCATCCATCCGATAAAGCCCATTAATTATTTTACACGCTGCTTTCATCTGTCGGTTACTCCTTAAATTTATCCCGTGAGTATCAGGTTTGCTGTCATACAGAAGGACATATATACCGTAACAGTTCAGTTTTCTGTCTCTTACTAGTCTGCTTAGCTTTTGAATGCATCATTGGCTATCCGAATACGACTTCTAATCTCAATGTCGCTCATTTCATCCTCTGTTAGAACACTTTCCAAATATTTAAATTTCTGTATCTGCTTGATTTTAGTATCCCCGATCTGTAATAGGCATTTTGATCTCCTCATTTTGTTGATGACCATAAATTCAGTCTACTTGTAGTTTAGGTGGAATCCTTCCGATGCTAAAGTTTCCCTTCCACTGCTGCAATCAGCACTGTGCCATTTACATCTAAACTTATTTATAAATGGAACTTTGTCTGTATGTGTGTATGTGTGCGTGTGTGTCTGTGTGTGTGTGTGTGTCCGTTACCTATAGACTCCGAAACGGAAGAACCGATTTTCTTAAAAATATATACAATTGTACTATAAGCGTCTGCGAGTATTCTTAGCTAGGTTTTGTGTCGAGGTACCTCTGTTAAATATCGAAAATCCATAATCGAAAAAATCGGGTTATAAAAGCAGTTGTCTGATTTTAATCAAATTTGATACACTCATAGACAAAGACATAAGAAACGATATTCAGAAGTTTCAAGGTTGCAGTTCTTACAATAGTGCAGAAAATCGATAATATATATATATATATATATATATATATATATATATATATATAAAAGGCAAGATGTTTTTGTGTGTGTCTGTTTATCTGCCTATATGTCTGCATTTCTTCAGCCTTTTTATTTTAGTTTTTACTTCGGGTTTGGCTCAAACAGGTATAATTGTAGTTCTTAGTTGCAGCCATGATATCATTTACTCAGAGGACTTATTTAGCCTTCAAAATTTAGTTTACGACGAAAGAAACGTATTTGATATCGATACCAGGAAATCAAAATTTGACTTACATCCATTCATTTTTCTTTCAGTCTACGGTTTCGCTTTAATTGGAAGCAATTATTGCTTTTGAGTCATTCGTGCCAACATCCAAAGAGTCTGAGCTCCAGGACCATGGATTAGTTTTAAAGCTTTCATTACACCCGAGCAACGCCGGGCTATACTGCTAGTACCTTATATTGTTAAGATTGTGGCCGCTAATACAGAATTGGTACAAATTTCTAATTCACTCACAGTTGCCTCGCTGCATAAGTTGAATATATCTGTTTTTAAGACACCAATTTCTGCTTTGTTTTTTAGATCTGTTGAACTCATTTTCTTTCCGTATGTAGAAGATTTGCTTTCAGTATAATTTCTTGATTATTCTAATGTACTTCTAAATATGTCAAGGTTGCTGGGCACTTCTCATAGGTCTTTGCGACGCACTTTATTGAAAGTATTTGCGTAGTGTACGAAATGCAGAAACACGTTCCTATCAATTTGTATTGATTTTTTAATAACATTCTGACCATAAATACCATATTCCTTGTTCTGTTATCTTTGAAAAACCAGCATTGTTTTTGTCCAATCTCTGGCCGGATTCTGTTAGGCTTTCTATTCATCATTATACAGATGATGAGTTTTGTTATGTGGCTCATTAGGCTGATTTTCCAGTGGAATTTGCTTAATGATATTCTTCAATTTTGCAGACTCCCCTCCACATTATTGCTCTTTCTGACCCAATATATGGTCTGGATATTATAGCATTCTTTTTTAAGTAATGAAAATGAATTCAATTAAGAGAATTCCCCCAGCGACTGAAAGAAAGAACATCCAATTGCTTAATATCTAATATAAGCTGAAACTTATTCGTAAAATAATTTTCTCAGATTACATTTGTCTGTGTTTATAAAACTTATATATATATATATACTTATATATATATATATATGAATTCCTGGATTAACTTTTATTTAAAACAAAGGCTTATTTCATCAGTTGAAATGTTCGCACTGGCAAATATCAGTTGTATCAAACTGCCTTTTTTGGAATAGTGGAGTCACCTGCTAAGTCTGATGCTAATAAAAGATCCTCAGAAGACAATTTTTCTCACGCTAATCTATCTTACATATTTGCAACACCTCCATATTTGGGATATTGCTGCCACAGACGGTAAAGTGTCGCAGCTATATATTTCTTCTTCTTCTTCTTCTTCTTCTTCTTCTTCTTCTTCGTGGAATGTCCTTTTAGGACGTAGGCGATCATTGATTTCCACGTCTTCCTATCCCTTGTGGCTTTTAGCACGCCTTCTCCTGTTACACCATGCAACCTTCGTTCTGACATCCACTAGCTCAAGCCCATTAATCTAGAATATAAATGTATAGAAACTAACATGGTAACAGAATGAGGGATCAGTTTATATATTAAACAGAATATAGATTTGATTTCCCACTTTATACCCACTTTATAATTTCTTATAAACAGTTGGCATTTATCTTCTCTTTCTATGTGCCCTGTGCCTTCAGGACGTAGGCGATCATGGCTTTCCACAACTCCCTATCCCTGGTGGCTTTTAGCATGCTTTCTTTTGTTACACCATGCAACCTTCATTCCATCTTCCACCTGATTAGGTCCTTCAAATATGTTATCTGTTGCTTTCCCCTGTCTCTTTTCCCCTCTATCCGGCCTGTTAGTATCAGTTTCTCCAAAACTTCCTTCCTCATTGCATCTCCCAGGAACTTTAGTTGTCTCTTCCTGATGCTCAGTATTAATTTCCTTTTCGTTTCCATCAATTCCAAAGCCTCATCATGGCTCACATGCTCGGTCCATGATATTCGCAGCATCCTTCTGTAGAAGCACATTTCAGTTGCTTCAATGTTTTTCTTTCATCTTCGATGATATTGTCCAGCATTCACTGCCATATTGAAGAACTGGCATCACATAGCAATCTAGTACTCACTTCTTTGTTTCCAGCAAAATTGTCCTGTTTCTTAATACTTTACTCAACTTCTGGAATGCTTACTTTGCCATGACATTTCGCCTTCGGATCTCTATGTCACACTTTCCGTCTTCTGTTAGAACCCTTTCCAAGTATATAAATTTTTGTACCTACTCTATATTAGTATTCCCCACCTGTATATGACATTTTGGCTGCCCTTTCTGCTGATGACAATGCATTCGGTTTTCTTGCAGTTTATTTGTTGTCCTTTATTGTCACTCTCTTCAACAAAATTCGGTAGGATTTCTCGTAGTTTCCTTTCCGTGTCTGCTATCAGCACTGTATCATGTGCGTATCTTATGTTGTTTAAATTGTGGCCTTCGATGACTAATATTGGCATAACTTCTAGGGTCCTCAGTATAGTCTCACTGTAC
The DNA here is from genome assembly GCA_037127315.1 of Ascarosepion bandense. NCBI lineage: Eukaryota > Metazoa > Mollusca > Cephalopoda > Sepiida > Sepiidae > Ascarosepion > Ascarosepion bandense. Next base: position 53,355 of record JBBBDQ010001935.1, read on the forward strand.
AAGTTGAATAGATCTGGTGAAAAGACACATCCTTGTCTTACGCCCCTTTCTATCTTTGTATAACTGCTGAATTCGTTACCTGTCCGTATGCAGGTGGTTTGCTGCTAGTAGAGATTCTTGATTACTCTCAAGTCTTTCCGAAATAATAAAATAAAATTATAAAGATTATAAAATTATAATCTGTAATGCCAATGATCCTGACCTGGCATCTCGATTCTATTCCCTTTCGCGTCGTCTTAATGTTGTTTTACTTTGATTTTTCTAGAAATATACTCATGGTAATGAACTCTCTACTCTGACACTTAGACTCTTTAAAAGCAGTAGTAGTAGGGCGGATGTGCGTTGCCGTGCATTGGATATCGGCTTGGAACAAGAGAGCCGAGTTCAAATTCCAGTTAAACTCGTTGCATTCACTTACGCGCAAATTCCCTTGGAAAAGGTATTCATCCGTCTCTTCTCTCCATCTTTGGGTTAAATAACAGAATAGATTGGGATCTATAGAATTGGTCGGTTAACCAGTCCACCGCAAAGGTAATGGCAAACTACTGCGGGAAAATCTTCTAACTAGTCAATCACATCTCTTCCGGCATATGATCACACAAGCGTTTCGGGATTTTACAGTTTTTTGGCACTACTTGCTTATGAATCGGCATCGTTTAGGGTTAGGGTTAGGGTCGGTTCTTGCTTTCCACTCAAGTTTTGTCTTCAAACATTTAAAGGCAACGTCACATGTTTTTATCGTCTTAATTCATATTCTATTATTGTTCTTACTATTTTTTTCTAATACAGGTATACGCAGCTTATGTAGAAGTTACTTGTATCACTAGACTCAACCACAAATAACCATTGCTAGTTCTGGATTTTTTATAAATGCATTTTTATAATATTAGTAGTATAGACCGGCGTTGCTCAATGAAAGCTTAAAAAAATAATCCATGGTCCTGGAGCTCCGACACTTTGGACGTTGGCAGAAAGACTAAAAAGCAATAGTTGTTTCCAGTTAAAGCGATACCTTGGAATGAAAGAAAAATGAATGGATGTAAGTCAAATTTTGATTTCCTGGTATCGATATCAAATAAGTTTTTCGTCGTAAACTGAATTTTGAAGGCTAAATAAGTCCTCTGAGTAATTGATATCATGGCTGAAACTAAGAACTACAATTATACCTACTTAGAGCCAAACCCGAAGCAAAAACTAAAATAAAAGGGCTGAAAAGATACAGACATACAGACAGATAAACAGACACAGAAACAAACAACTTGCCTTATATATATATATATATATATATTATCGATTTTCTGCATTCTTGTAAGAACTGCAACCTTGAAACTTCTGAATATCGTTTCTTATGTCTTTTCTATGAGTGTATCAAATTTGATTAAAATCGGACCACTCCTTCGGGGGTACCTCGACACAAAACCTAGCTAAGAACACTCGCAGACGCTTATGGTACAACTGTGTAAATTTTCAAGAAAATCGGTCCAGCCGTTTTGGAGTCTATAGGTAACGGACACACACACACAGACACACAAACACATATTAACACACACACACACACACACACACACACGCACGAAGTTTCATTTATAAATAAGTTTAGACATGGCCAATAAGAATCTATTTTGAGCTTACAAACAAATAAATTTCAGTTTTTAATATAGTAAAGAGAAAAAGTAGTCTAAATTCACGAATAGATTTTTTTTAATCATTTCACCCCGAGCAAGGCAGAAATGACACTGATAAGCGGGGGGGGGGCTACATAATTGTAAAAAGATTAATTAGAAAAGAGTGAGGAGTACAAACTAGTTAGAAAGAAGCAATAGAAAGCTGAGGATGCAGGTGCGATGACAGATACATAGGTGGAGAGAAAGGGAAGGATATACGGGGGTGGGGAGAGAGCTAGAGTCCAGTGGTTAATAGATGAGTATTGACATTGCATTTAAATTTCTGGAGGTTGTAACCGCCAAGAAAGCAAGAATATGGGAGCGAGTTCCACAGGAGGAAAGTGCGAGAGAAGAAACTACAGGAGTAGAATTGTCGTCTGCATTTGGCTAACCTGACTGTGAATGGGTGGGACCAAGTTGCCAGTCTGGTTGCACGAGTAAAAACCTGTTGAGGAGGCACCATTGACTTAAGTTCGTTGGAGCAGAAGCCATGAAAATATTTATAGAACAGACAAAGGGAGGCCACATATTGACGGTGGGGAAATGGCTGCAGTCGAGCCGCCAGATCAGTACCTATCACATTACAGACTCTCCTTTGGAGGCTGTCGAGAACACTGAGGAGAACGGCAGGGGCGCCTGACCATAAATGGCAGTAGTACTCTATGCACGGACGGATGGTTGACTTGTAGATGTACGAAGATACTTGTTAACGTAGATGTTTACAATTTGATTATCTATACAGTGGATTGTGGACTTATTAATTGTGAATATGGTTGGCTCTAAGGTATTATAAAATAAAAGTATTTTGTATGGATAAGTAACAAAGCAGTTATTAAAATTGTTTCGCGATAGTACTTATTTTAATATGATTTAATATACAGTTATTCATATTTATGGTACAGTAACATGATTTTATGTGCTTCTCATGCTTTTCTAATGATATTAAAGTATTAAGACCTTAATATTTTGTGGTGGACTGACATAAAGTCGAATAAAATGACTTATACTTGATTGTTATTTTTCCATATATATATATATATATATATATATATATATATGCTCTCATTACGATTGAGCTTCCTAGAGAAGAATTTTTTTAAATAAATTTCCATTTGTGCGATATAAGCGTGACTCTTCAAAAATGAATTGAGTTCTTTCGGTGACTGGCGTGTGTGTACACTGCTTATATACAACACGTTAAAATTTCCCCATCTCCGATTCCATGCGCCTATGACTTAGGGGGTAGCGACTTTGACTGACACTAAATCGGTCGAATTTCGATCCCAGCCAGAAGCAAATCGATATGTCTAGCCACACTGGTGTGCTGTGATAAAGTGAAACAGGCTTCTACGTGGATGACTAATATATATATATATATATATATATATATATATATATATATATATATATATATAAATTAGAATCCTTGAAATCCTCACCTCTAAAAATTGTATTATTTTATTAGACTTTTTAATGGTTTATTTTATTCATAACATCTGTAATACATTCTATAGGTTTTTGATTGTTTTTTATTGAAAAAATCTTTTAATCTTTTAATCCTTAATTCTAGATCTCTAGGTTTTAATTTCTTTAGTACCACTTTATGACAACAACAAATTGTCAAGCGTAAATCCTTCCCTTAAGCTTTAAATTTCAAACTCGAATATCACACATCTAAAACGGTCAACAAGCAGCTCGGGTTAAAGTTCAACTCTTTCACCAACGAAGGTTTTTGGATATCTAGGTCAGACATTTCCCCGAACTTAAATCAAATAACTTAACTTAACCCCTCCCCCTTCTCATGCTGTTATTCTATCTTTCCTTCTCTCTCTTTTCTCTTTCTAATGTTTATTCTTTTCTTCACTCTTTTCTATCTCACGTCACGTGAGATAGAAAAGAGTGACAAGAGTGTCTGGACAAATTTAAGACATCCACTGTGTATGAATCTGGTTTGAAAAGCGGCCGGGACCGGGAATTACAGTATTCCCAATGGATTTGTAAAAATATCTAACCCTTGTTTCCTGACTATATATCCACACATCGCTCATCAGTAATGAATTAGAGCACTCTTACTGGCGCATGATACATCTTACGCTAAACGTCTGCCTTCTTCTATCGAGCTCCCTTAGCTCAGAGGTAGAATCGCCGACTGACGCCAATTCAGTCGGGTTTTAACCGTATATATATATATATATATATATATATATATATATATATATAGCATTACCTTCTTTGTATAAAGTTCAGTTACGTTTGTTTCATTACGTTTGTTTCATTTTCTTACGTCCTACGTTGTTGTAAAGTATCTACTTTCCATCGACTATAATAGTCTCTTTAAAAATGTCAATTGGTTCTCAACTGAAAATCATTCACCAAAGATACAACTCTTAGAAATCTGTTACACATGATCTTACCAATAAATATATAGATTTTTTGACAGTGATTCCATATTATATCATGTTCACTATTCAGTGTTTGTCTATATTTCTGAGATTTGGCAGTATTTACACTGTTTAAATTATTCGGACTTTTGTTTTAAAATTTAATTTCTCAAAATAGAAAATATTAGCCAAAACCCTGTTTAATTTCAAGCATGAACAGTGCTTGAACTGGTATAGATATAATTAAACTAATTTCGATAAATTAAAAAATAAATTGATATGACAGCTGTCATAATACAATAAATATCATTAAAATAAAACGGAGGCTATATTATTTTTAGGCAAAAACCATTGATAATTAATTATTTAAATATTTCTTTTTTTCTGTTTTCCCTGGTCTCATTCTTGAATTGATTTCCTTGCTAATGCTCTTCCCTTTTTTCTCTCTTGTCATTCACGTGGTTTTCTCGCGAATTCGTGTGAAATAGCAAAGGTTATTTACTATTAAATGCAAACTTCTAAATGTCATTGTTTATTACATTTAATAATGAATATGCAGATGACGTAGCGGCAATCGTCACGAAAGATGGAATCTTCATGTTCTTTTTAAATAGTTTTTCGTCGAGCAAAAAGGATAATGCCACTTCAAGCGAAGAGAATAATACCATCGCGACACAAAAGCCTTACTGATAATAAAAGAAGACGAGAATGCGTTAGTGTAAAGAAAAGATTATAAAATAACAGAAGCCAGAAAGACCAAAGATAGCAATAGACGTTGCACTTAAATGTGTGAGGATCATAAGTGCCAGAGAGTCAAGAAACTGGAAGAGAGTTCCGGAGGTAAAAAACACGAGGAAAGAAAATATTAGAGAACATATGGTCGAATCTCACTATAACACCAGTAAAAAATTAGACCTAGTTGCCAATCAAGTACTAGGTATGCATTCATGCATTTGAGGTAACAAAAACGAAAGAACAATTGCTATATATATATATATTCTAAACGTATACTGTTAAATATAAGAGACAATTAATGTCAATTATGTTTAATCATGAGCTGTTCTAAACATCGTATTTTGGCTTTAATTTCAGGTGAAAATAAAGAGAAAAATTCTCCAACATTTGGATAATTTATTATTAAATTGGTTCTAAGCTTTCGGCTCACATGAGCCATCTTCAGAGTGGTTACAAGGACGTTAACTGATGGTGAATGTTTTTATGTTAACGTCCTTGTAACCTCTCTGAAGAATTTTCGAAACATATACTGTTAAATATAAGAGACAGTGAATGTCTATTATGTTTAATTATGAGCCGTTCTAAACGTCGTATTTAGAACCAACTTAATAAAAAATTATCCAAATGTTGGGGAATTTTTGTCTTTATTTTCATATGAAATTAAAGCCAAAGTACGACGTTTAGAACGGCTCATGATGAAACATAATAGACACTCATTGTCTCTTATATTTAACAGTATATGTTCTGAAAATTATTTGCTGTCTCGATACACTATATATATATATATATATATATATATATATATATATATTTATATATATATATATATATATGTGTATGTATGTATTGTGGTGGTTTGTTATGGCTTGGAAGAAAGACACGGAAAGAAGAATGTAGGTCGAACCAATGTATTGAAATAACATAACGTATATACCAAATAAGAGTGTTACTAATCAGCAGATAGAAGTGTCGTCCGAACTGTCACGTTGCACTACGTCTCGACTACTTCTTCTAGGAAGTCTCACATGTTAGTACTTATGAAGGAGGAAGAGTTCATTCCAATGGAGCTAGGGCCCAATAACATATATATATATATATATATATATATATATATATATAGATAGATAGATATAGATATATATACATTTAGAGAGAAATATATATATATATATATATATATGAAGAGAGAGAGAGAGAGTAATGTCTGTCTGTCTGTATGTATGTAAAATGTTTTTTTATTTTGTTATTTTTGTTATATTTTTTAATCATTTCACTCGAAGAAAGGCGGTCCCGCTCCCGATGCGCAGGTGACTACATAAGAAAGTAAACGTTTAAGCAGGGGAAAAGCGAAGAGAATGACAAACGAATTACAGTGGGTGTCAGAGAAAGGGCAAGAGAAGGATGGGAATACAGATGTGATGACAGTTGCGAAGGTAGAATGAAAAAGGAAAAAGAAAAAGATACACGGGTTTATATCGGAAGGACGAGTGAATAACTGGAGTCAATTGGATAAGAGATGGGAATTGACATTGCGCTTAAATTCCTGGAAGTTGTAGCTGTCAGGAAAGCAAGTATATAGAAGGGAATTCCAAAGGCGAGAAGTAAGAGAAAAGAAACTATTGGAGTAGAAGAATCGGCTGCATTTGGTAGATTTAACTGTAAAAAGTAAGGGACCTTATTGCCAGTCTGGTTGCTCAAGTAAATTCTTGTTGAGGGGACAACAGTGACCTAATCTCGTCGGAACAGAAGCCATAAAAAGTATTTGTAAAAGAGAGGGAAACCACATCCCGCCGGTGATAAAGTAGCTGGAGTCGAGCTGCTAGGAGGAGACCGATCACATTACCGTTTCTCCTTTGGAGCATATATATATATATATATATATATATATATATATATATATATATGTCAATGTGTGTGCGTGTGTGTGTATGTGTGTAATGACAATTCTTCTAATAATCTTTCGTCGTTGTTACCATCTTAAACCACCGCTCTCAATTACGGATCTTACGGCAAAGTTTATGCGATGAATCTCATGGATAGAAGGAGTCCCATGAGGCATATTAAAAAAAACTACGTCAATATCTTTTGTACTTATATGGCGTCACATTGTTCATAATTACTAAATAAATATTAGTATGTGATAAAATCTTTACGAAATAAGCTAATTTAATTCAAGTTTACTTTAAGAAATATTGATTTATCATGACATCTAATATCGGCTATCGATATATCTATATATATATAAATGTACAAAAACAATGAAGAAATATTGATTTATCATGATATCGTCATCGTATCGCATTACAAATTTACGAACTGCGTCTGCTATTTGGTAACTTATCGTTGCTTAGCAAAATCTTATGTCACCACAAGATAAAATCATCTCTGATGGTGGATGTTTTTATGTTAACGTCCCTGTAACCTCTCTGAAGATGGCTCATGTGAGCCGAAAGCTTATAGCCAAAATAATGCAAAATATATCCAAGTGTTAAAGAATTTTTGTCTTTATTTTCACCTGCAATTGAAGCCAAAATACGATGTTTAGAACGGCTCATGATTAAACATAATAGTCATTCATTGTTTCTTATATTTAACAGTATATATTTAGAAAATTATCTGCTGCATCGATACACTAGATATATCTATATGTATATATCTGAAAACAAAGAGGAAATATTCTTTTATCATGATACCGGTTATCGTTTACGGATATATTTATATTTTCATATATGTACAAAAACAATGAGGAAATATTGATTTATCATCACATCTGATATAGCCTAAGGACATATCTATATCTATACATGTACAAAATAATCAAGTAATTATTTTTTCACTAATTGATTTACTTTGATTTCACGGTTATATTCAAACAAAAAAGGATAAAAGATAATACATTTCCTAAACTTCCGAAATTAATCTGCTGAAATTAGAGAATTCTAATGGCGGAACCTATACCTTGCTCCACTGAGGCTAGTAAAATCTTCTGTTTGTTCTCAGAAGTGATTTGGATGAAACTTGATTTCAGAGACGGTGTCAATTCCTGAATGAATAATGCTTTTATAATGTCTTCTTTATTCCCGTTGGATCGCTGGAAAATAAATAGTAATTGTGATAAATCAAAGTAACGGAAACTGGCTAAAATAAAATAAAAAAAATGTGTATGATATCTTACACGTTTTCACTAGCAGGAAGGATATAAAACCAATAAGAAGAATTTATAAAAATATCAAAATCGCTCTGGGGCAGTTTCTTCGAGAAATATATAGCATAAATTTTAGAAAAAATTTTCTAATACATCTTAAAGGAAAATTTATATGAATTCACGTTGATTTCTTAGAGATTAGAGATTGGAAAAACAGTTTGTCGCAAATTGTAACAGTAAAATTCTTTTCTCTCAAAAGATATTTCGTAACCATTATGAGCAAGCTTGACACTCTAATGGCCTATTTTTGTATCAGACAGGAAAAAGTTTACTAAATATTAAAATATCTGTGAGTTGGATTACGTTTGAATATGCATATTGGTTGGCAAAATAATTTTGTTTGCTTAAATTTGCCAAGTCAACATATACCATCTATCTCTCAGATAAATTTAGGATTCCATATTGAATATAAAGAATTGTTTTCTATAAATACTTTCACGGTTTCTGCTCCGATGAACTTAGATCACTAGTGCCCCCCCCCCAAATACGAATTTGAACGAGATACTAGATTAGCAACTAGATCCCACCCTTTTACAGTGAAACCGATAAAATGCAGCCGTAACTTCTACTCCAACAGTTTCTTTCCTCACATTTCCCAACTGTGGAATTCTCTTCCAAACGATTGCTTCCCTGACGGCTACAATCTCCAGGAGTTTAAATGTCAGGTCAATAGACACCTCCTAACACACTAACCTGCTCCCATTCTATCAAACACTCTTCCCATCTGCCCAACCCTCATCCTCGCTATCCTTACTCATCTGTCACCTTCCTCCTGACATTTCCTATGTCTAACCACTCCTTCTCTTTACCTTCCCCTATGTAGCCCCATGCGCAATAGTGGCAGTGGAATGCCTTGCTTGGGGTGAGATGATTAAAAAAAAAAAAGGTGCAGTTAGCAATCTTCTGGGAATTTGCCAGTTTAAAATAAATATTTTTAAACCGAACTTGAAATATCTGTTAAAAACGAGCGATAATAGCCAACCTGCAAATTAGTTGTAATTTTTTTGTTCAATAATAAATAATACCAATTAAGCTTCTACAGGCTGAAGTAATTGCAAATATTTCAGTAGCTATTATTTCGATGGATCAGGTAGAAACTAAGAATTATGGTATTTTCCTTTCTCTGTTACGCTCAATAAGCAAGCTTTTTAGAACACAATATACATTCTTAGGAAAACAATTTCGGACGTAAGTTAATATTATTTTTCGGGTTAATTTCACAAATTTTGTAGTGATACATTGTTATATTGGACAAAGAGGCTATCAAATATTTCTTATGATAATTCTTGCATACTTGAAAGGTTTAAGAAATTATACGAAGGGCAATGAAAGAGGAAATCTTTTACAAATTTCCATGCACACACACACACACACACACACACACACACATATATATATATATATATATATATATATATATTTGCTCTGTAATATTTTATTACAGGGAGCTCTCTTCCTGTATTATTTTTTAATATTAAAATAAAATTTTTTAATATTAATTAGGATCAGGTGTTTGGAATTTACCTTCCTACTTTTTTCGCTTGGATTAAAGTATCTGAATTAAAATATATATATATATAGTACGGAGCAAAAGTATTAGAACAAGAACTATTTTATCTTTTATGAGGCATCAAAAAATCACCCCTGTCCTAACACTTTTGCACACTACTGGTAGTGTGAAAAAGTATTAAGACAGGGGTGATTTTCCTAAAAGCCTCACTGAAATTCAAATACAGGGTGAAATCCCAAACGTTTGTAAGAATTATTTAGCTAAAAAGGAAGAGGAAGGAAGGCTTCGGAATTTGAATTGGCCCCCACAAAGCCCTGATCTCAATTCTATTGAACATCTATGGGATATTTTGAATTAAAAAGATTGATAAATGAAATGTTATTTTGCAAGACACACTTTGGGAACAAATACAAGCTGCTTGGCAGGAGATAACATTAGATATATTGAAGAAGCTTGTGATGTCAATGCCTGACAGAATGAAGGCTGCGATCAAAGCAAATAGCTAAAATACTAAATATTAAATTTGTTGTGTAACAAGTACTTTTCTTGTTAAAGCATCTGCTGAGTAAACCAAATAAAATTACTTTAATTAAATTGTTTATTTTCTATCAGTATGCCTCATAAAAGATTAAATAGTTATTGTCCTAATACTTTTGCACAGTACTATATATATATATATATATATGAAAACGATGAAAACAGGAAATAACTACATTTTACATATGCCCACATACATAAGGTACAGACGTACACACAAGCACGAGCACCCACATACACCATTAAAAAAGACTAACGTATCTCCAATAAAAGCGAATATTTTTTTATAAAATAAGAAAGAAAAAAAAAAGAAAATCGCTATAGACCTCCTGACAGAATGACTTTTAAGAATTTAATCTACGAAATCTGGGTACAGTCAACTAAATAATAAATTTCATATTTGTAACTAAATAATAAATTTTCATATAAATTTCATATTTTTATTTCAATAATAAATTTCATATTTGTCAGTCAGTTAAGTGCAATACATGATACACGGTTGGGCGATCATGTCTCTTTAGACCATTTTATCGCAGTAGTTTGCCATTACTTTCTATAGTAGACTGGTTGCAAACGAAGGCTATAGAATTCATTCTGTCCTACTTTTTAACCCATAGCTGTAGGGATAAGAGACGGATTATTACATTCCCCAAAATAATTTGTGCGGAAGTGAATGCAATGAATTAACCTGGAATTCTCCGGTTTCTCATTCCAAGCCGATATCCGCTGCTCCACAGTGCATATCCATGTTTCTATCAGTCCTATATACAGTAGACAATCTCGTTTCTTTTGGCAAATGAGTGCTTTGTATAATAAAGACATGCTCGATATCTATGGACTTGGATCTCTCGAAGCCTGCATGTATTTTGCAAAATCTTAGATAAATGGAGCATCAGCCATTTTACTCAAGCGGTTGAAGATTAACTGCCACATGTTTCCGCGTGTGGACGCGTGAAACAAAGCCACAGTGGCGAGTAATGTTATCATTGAGAGAAGCAGAAAAACTTTAAAATTTTCTTCAATATTTGCACGCAGTTGATCGCGATGCTCGCCTCGGCCTTGCTCAAACCTTTCGATAAAGGACAAGCAGCATAAGGGCTTTGTTTTTCCTGAGAATAAAAAAAGGATGGGGCATCTCTTGAGGTCGTCTTTGATTTTTTCTTTGAAAGGCAAAACTGGCCTTGAAACTGACCTGCTTATTAGAAGTTGACCAATGAATAGTTGTTTTGGAAGTTTGCAAGAAAGACGTTTTTTCCCATCTGATTTGATTTTTCAACAAGGAGACCATCTTGTAGATATGCAGGCGATTTCAAAATTCGATGGAAGCTGTGGTTGAAAGCAATGGTGAAATAAATTCATTCTTTAGTTCAAGTTATTTTTGTGCAATGTATCTGCTAATATGAAGTGTCAGTGTTATTTTTATTTTTGCCTAATTTCAATGACTGTGTGCCTGTGCGCATATATATATATATATATATATATATATATATATATATATATATCATCAAAGATGATCAAAGATGAAGGAAAAACTTGAAGCAGCTGAATTGTGGTTCAACAGAAGTATTCATATCATGGATCGAGCATGTGAGCAATGATGAGATTTTGGAAATGATGGAAACGAAAAGAAAATCAATACTGAGCATCAGGAAGAGACAGCTGAAGTACCTGGGGTATGCAATGGTGTAATGGGTTGCATGGTGTAACAGGAGAAAGCGTGCTAAAAGCCACCAGGGATAGGGAGACATGGAAGGCCATTATCGCCTACGTCTTGAAAGGACAGGGCACACAGCAGGAGAAGATATATGCCAACTGTTTATAAGAAATTATAATGTGGATATAAAGTGGGGGATCAAATCTACATTATGATTAATATATAAACTGACCATGCTGGTTTCTGTTCATTTATATTCTAGATTTATGGGCTTGAGCAGGTGGATGACAGAACGGAGGTTGCATGGTGTAACAGAAGAAAGCGTGCTAAGAGCCACCAGGAATAGGGAGACGTAGAAAGCCATGATCGCCTATGCCTGAAAGGACAGGGCCCATAGAAGAAGAATGCCATTTAATGTTAAAAGAGAAATAAATGTTTTGACCTACTCTGTATATTTGTCTCTTTGTCCGTATAGACAGTTTTCTTTATGCAACCATGCATATCTAAACTTATTTATTAATGGAACTGTGTGTGTGTGTGTGTGTGTGTGTGTGTGTGTGTGTGTGTGTGTGTGTCCGTTACCTGTAGACTCCGAAACGGCAGAACCGATTTTGTTGAAAATTTACGCAGTTTTACTGTAAGCGTCTGCAAGTGTTCTTAGCTAGGTTTTGTGTCGAGGTACTTCCGTTAAATATCGAAAATCTGTAATCGAAAAAATCTATTTATAGAAGGAGTTGTCCGATTTTAATCAAATTTGATACACTCATAGACAATGACATAATATGCAGAAGTTTCAAGGTCGCAGTTCTTACAATAATGCAGAAAATTTGATATTGATACCAGGAAATCAAAATTTGACTTACATCCATTCATTTTTCTTTCAGTCTACGGTTTCGCTTTAACTGGAAACAACTATTGCTTTTCAGTCTTTCGTACCAACGTCCAAAGAGTCTCAGCTCCAGGAACAGATTTGTTTTCAAGCTTTCATTACACCCGAGCAACGCTGGGCTATACTGCTAGTTTATATTAATCACAAATATAAATGGAATTATACTTTTCTTACTGTTCATGTTTGAAAAACATCTTCGTTCTCTGGGCATATGGGACCATAAATTTAGTTTCTGTAATAATTGATCCGATTCTGTAGGTTTTACTACCTATATCGGCATGAAGGAAATAGGTTTAAGAGATTGTCATGAGACCGTTGCGCCAATTTCAAGTCGGCATTTCGCACATTTCCACTCTGTTTACTGTAATCTATGAAGTAGTCACGTATCCGAACTTTGTTTCTGATATGGCAAATAAAAAATATTTGCAAATGGGACTGTACTTCATTGTTATATACGTTTTACAGTTAGAGTAAACAATTTTACAGTGACCAAATTTTCAAAATTTCTGTTTTCATTGTTGTTTTTTATAAAAGTGTATTATTTCCGATGATTAATTAAACATGATTAAATATTTCTTATCTTTTCTTTATTTTAACCTTAGTCTCTTATTTAATTATTCTGCGTCAAAAAATATCTCGGAAGTTCTTTTAAGAATGTTTCATTTTATTAAAACTTGTTAGTTTGATTCATTCAAAATATTTTACAATTACTGTTGATATATTTTTTTAAATATTTTATGTTTTGCGTGATATATTCTGTGGCGCAATATTTGTATGTGAGAGTTGTGATTTGCCCAAATGACGACGAAGAATATAAACAACCTCTATGCACAAGCAACAACACTATTGAACTTAGTCACTTTAGGAAATGTACGAAGCAATAGTTGTGAATACAACTGAATAGTCACAAGACTTGCTTTTATAATATTTCCTTTTGTTCAGTTTCCTTATAGAAGAGATTTGTAAGAAAAGTTCAGTGGAAAGATTGTCGTTTCTACCAATCTTCGCAACATGATAAGAATGCTTGACAATTTCCTTACAGATGAAAGGGTGTTCTATGAAAAAATGCTGACAGTTCCATTGTTTGAACATGAGACAGAGTTTTAGAGAACGACAGAGTTTTAGAGAAAATAACAGAAATGACAGAAAGAGCCATTTGAAATATCTAAGTTACATAATGAGGAAAGACTGCTCGGAAAGGCTGACACCCACAGGACAAATTGAAAACAACAGCGAAAAACAGCGCAATGTAAGCTACCAACAAACTTCAATAACTGGATGACATAATAGGGCTTAAAAAAGATAGCAAAAATAAATTTTACTAATAGTGATCAGTCAGTTAAGTGCCATGCGCGATACACGCTTGGGCGATCATGTCTCGAAAGAGACATGACTGACTGGGTAGAAGATTATCCCGCAGTAGATTGCCATTGCTTTCTGCGGTAGACTGGTTGCCGACCAAGGCTATAGAACCCAATCTCTCCTATTATTTAACCCATAACTGGAGGGAAGAGACGGATTAATACCTTTCCCAAGGGTTCCCCGATTTCTCGTTCCGAGCCGATATCCACTGCGCCACAAAGCACATCGTCAAAAAATTATGAAGATCCAAGATCGCTAACATCTTGAAGAGATATGACACATAGACGAACAAGAAAACTAATGATAATATTAGCTGTTTCCTTATAAGGAAACATCCGAGAAAAATTGACTAAATAGACAGTGCTACTCTAAATAAGATTTATCCTTTTTCTATGTCTATAAAATCGGAGATCAAAATGTAGTATCTATTCTCTTTACCTTATTTAAGTTAATATTCGTTTCTTTATTAGGAAATATTCAGTATTATTTGAGCAAACAAACAATTTTACACAACTTATACTTTATTTCCACACTGACTACCTGGTTGGGATCAATGTTTAATGTCTGCTTTCGGGTCGAAAAACTATATTTTATCTCTCATTTGTGTTTCTGTTTCTGACAAAAAACAAATCAATTGTGTCCTTTTCGTCTGCGCTGTTTGTGCAGTGAATATAGACTCGGAACAACCAATCGGGGAGCCGAGTCCGAATTCCAGTTGAATCCTTTGCATTCACTTAAGCAAAAATACCCTTGGAAAAGGTAAAATCCGTCTCTTCCATCCAGTTACGGGTTAATTAATGACAGATTGGATTCTATAGCCTTGGCTGGCAACCAGTTTACCGCAGAAAACACTGGCAACCTACAGCGGGATAATCTTCTGTCCAGTCAGTCATGTCTCTTTCGAGACATGTTCGCCTAAAGCGTGTATCACGTATGGCACTTAACTGACTGACTGAATATAATAGTTGGAAACATAATTAAAACTTCTATTGGCATAAAGTAGGCGATCGTTTTCTATTGTTATGTAATAATAAACTGATCTCCCACTAATTATATATTTTCTCTCCAGTTATGAGTTAAATAATAGGACAGATTGGGTTCTATACCCTTGGTCGACAACCAGCCTACCGCAGAAAGCAATAGCAACCTACTGCGTGATAATCTTCTGCCCAGTCAGTCATGTCTCTCGAGAGACATGATCGCCCAAGCGTGTATCACGTATGGCACTTAACTGACTGACTGAATATAATAGTTGAACATATGATTAAGGCCTCTACTGGGCATAAAGTGGGGGATCAGTTTTATATTGTTATGAAGTAATAAACTGATCCCCCACTTATTACTATATAATAATATAATACATATCTTCCCTTTCTAGCTATGAGTCAAATAACAGGACAGATTGGGTTCTATAGCCTTGACTGGCTACCAGTTTACCGCAGAAAGCCATGGCATCCTACTGCGGGATAATCTTCTACCCAGTCAGTCATGTCTCGAAAGAGATATGATCGCCTACAGCGTGTGTATCACGGATGGCACTTAACTGACTGAGAGCGTAACTTAAGTAAAAAAACATTGGTATATGGCCGCTTCCGGGGAACATCTGCCCACGGCAGTAAATTTTCATATAACTCTCATAAGAAGGAGGGTAAGTACTCATTGCGGTTGCGACGGTTGGGCTATTTTTTAACCTGGGCCGTGTGCATACGTTCGGTCTCCTCACATTAAACTGACCTTGTATCGCATCCAGTCAGTCTAGTGCGATAAGTAAATATATTCTTCGCGCGGATAAACTACATTTTATCTCTCAATCATGTTTTTGTCTTCGGAGAAAACAGAACAAATACATGAGCCTCATGGCGCCAAAGAGGAATGGTCGGTGGAATATCGACATCAATGCAACGTTGGTTTCGGAGACTGATTAATTGTTTTTATCTTTGTTTATTTTCTATAACCGGTCATTTATTTTCTATAACCCTGTCACCATGTGTAGTATCTGTTCTCGTAAACTCTAATGGCAATATTATACGTTTCCTTATCAGGAAACATTCCGCATTCATTGACCGAGTAGACAATTGTTATTTAAAATAGATTGTTAATAAAACGGAATTTCTAGCCGTTATCATTATTTCCCTTATTATGATGGTTTCCCCCTTAAACTTTTTTAACATCGTGTAGAACGGTGTCATCTTAATTATATCATCCTTTTCTCTTTCGGTCCTGGGTATGACGGTAAACTGCATCCTGCAGCAAGGCCTCTAATTGGGAGGTTGTGAGAAGTATGGACCCACCTCTTAATTGCTGTCGTTCCCAGGTCCACTCTGACCCGGAGTGGTAGCACCTGTTAGGATCCCAGCTATGGGTAAATAGTTGACACCCAAATCGGTGTCAAAATCCTATGAAAGTATTTATCAACAAAACTTTTGTGAATGAAAAATCTTACCAACAAAACATTTTAAATGAAAAATGTTACCAACAAAACTTTTTTGAATGAAAACTGTTGCCAACAAAACTTTATTGAATAAAAATATTCCCAACAAAACTATATCGAATGAAAAATGTTCCCAACAAAACTATATCGAATGAAAAATGTTCCCAACAAAACTTTATTGAATGAAAAATGTTACCAACTAAACTTTATTGAACAATTGAACCATATTAAAAAAAATGTGATCCCAATATTCAAAGACTGACCCTTAAATGACCAAAATGGTTGATGGGTCGTTAAACTTAAACCAAACCAAAAAGTTTCTCTTTGAAAACAATATAATTTTGTTACCTTTGCTATTGTTGAAATTTTTCATTGATAATGTGTCTGATATTTTTTACAGTTTTTGTGATTGTGCAGCGCCAGATCATAAGGTCTACTGGAGAGTCGTTCAGGCAAATTTCTACAGGCGTCCTTCACTGTAACCATTTTGTTTGTTATTTACCTGATACTACACAATAGACATCATAGATATTTTGAACGGGTTTCTCGTCATATATGGCATCCATATAAATGTCTTGATCGAGGCTATCTAAGAACATGTTTCCATATTTTTGGGGATAAAAACAATCTGTCTTCATCTAGTGGAAGATGTTTTATTTTTTTAATTTAATGGCTCTGAAACCCGCAGAAATTTCCAAAACATCATTTTAAAATGGAAATAGGAATCGTAACAAAAAGGAGAGAGGAACATCCTGGTTAGCATTTCGGGAGTTGGATTTTTTCCAGAGCAATTGTTTGCGGATCTTTTTTCTTAAATACTTTAAAGTCTCCATCGTCTGTCTCTCATCGATTTCTTCTTTTTCTTCTTCTCACCATACTCGTCTTCCTTCTCTTGTCCACCTTCTATCGGCCACATTCTATCCTCCCACTTCTATCCTCCCCCTTCTATCCTCCTCCTTCTATCCTCCTCCTTCTATTCTTCTCCTATTCTCTGCCTTCTATATTCCTACTCCTATCCTCCTCCTTCTACAATCCTCCTTCTATCCTCCCCCTTCTATCCTCCTCATTCTATCTTCCTCCTTCTATTCTTCTTATTCTCTGCGTTCTATCTTCTTATTCCGATGCTCCTTCTTCTACAATCCTCCTTCTAACCTCCCCCTTCTATCCTCCTTCTAACCTCCCCCTTCTATCCTCCTCCTTCTATCCTCCTCCTTCTATTCTTCTCCTATTCTCTGCTTTCTATATTCCTACCCCTATCCTCCTCCTTCTACAATCCTCCTTTTAACCTCCCCTTCTATCCTCCTCCTTCTATCTTCCTCCTTCTATTCTTCTTATTCTCTGCGTCCTATCTTATTCCGATGCTCCTTCTTCTACAATCCTCCTCCTATCCTCCCCCTTCTATCCTCCTCCTTCTATCTTCCTCCTATTCTTCACCTCTTCTCTGCCTTCCATCTTCCTCCTCCCATCCTCCTCCTTCTGTCCTCCTCCTATCTTCCTCCTTCTATCTTCCTTCTTCTACCCTACTCCTTCTATCCTCCTCTTTCTATCACCCTCCTTCTATCTTCCTGTATCTATTCCCCCTCCTTCTGTCCTCTGACTTCTCTCTTCCTCCTTCTATCTTCCTCCTCCTTCTATTGTCCTTTTTCTATCGTTCGCCCTCTTTTTTCCTCCTCCTATTTTCCTCCTTCTACCCTCTGCCTTCTATCTTCTTCCTTCCACATTCTTCCTCCTATCCTCCGCCTTCTGTCCTCCTTCTTCTATCCTTTTCCTTCTATCCTCTGCCTTATATTCCTCCTTCTACTCTCCTCCTTCTCTCCTCTGCCTTCTATCTTCCTCCTTCTATCCTCATCGTCTTATCCTTCGCTTTCTATCGTCCTTCTTCTATCCTCTACTTTCTATTTTCCTCCTCCTATTTTCCTCTTCCTATTTTCCTCCTTCTGTCCTCGTCCTTCTGTCCTTCGCTTTCTAACTTCCTTCTTCTATCCTCTTCCTCCTCCTTCTTCTTCTTCTTCTTCTTCTTCTTCTTCTTCTTCTCTGTGCGTGTCCCTTCATGGAGGTTAAATATCATTATTCCCTACATTTTCCTGTCTTTTGTTGCTATTAATATGATTTTATTTCTTTTTTCCTAGCTCACCTACAAACGAATCATTCATTTACCCTCTAGTGGGGAGTCCGTGCTAGTGAAGGGTAGTTGTAGATTGTTGCAGGTTAACGGAATTTGGCCTTGTTGTAGATCGCCCACTATAACTCATAAAATGATTATAAGGCAAGAGAAGCAAATTGAGTTGAAAAATAACATTTTATATCTACACATATCAATTAAGTTTTTTACAATTAAAGTAATAGTTAAAGTATAGGTCCAACAGACGTTAAAATGCTCATGGCAATAAAATGCTGAAAAGAGAATTAATGCTTAGGAATGTGTGGGAGCGTTGTCAGTAAGGAATATCTTTGATGTATTCGCTCCTTAGGTCAGTAAGTAGTTTTGAGACAACGAAAGATAAGATGAGAGGAAAGGGAGGCTAGCATAGTAAGCCGCTTGACGTAGGTCAAAGGGGATACCGATTACACTCCTCTCTCTCTCGAGTCAGTCCGTGTGTGTCTGTCTGTCTGGCGATGCTTTCTGTATCGGCTTTTTATTTCGACTTTTTGGATCGCAGCAGATCATTTGGGAATTCATATCCGTATTTGCTTCTGGGCTTCCTATTGGCAGATAAATGAAATTCGCGTAGGCTCGCGAACTGGAAATTTAATATTTAATTAATTTTTAGTTTTCAGCCGGAACATCTGCGCGAACCGGGATGCGCACCGACAACTTTTGGTCATTTTCTTTTTGGTTGTGAGGGTGCAAACATCCGGTCCATCGCTTTTGCTCGGTCGGTATCACCACAACCCAAGTACTTTCGGTCGGTCATTCTTTTCTCAGATTTAATAACCACATTACGTGATTCAGTGCTTAAAATCTATAAGGTTGAATATATACATAAAAGGAAACGCTTATGTGCAATGCACCTACAGGACGTTGACGCTCATGGCTCTCTACAATTTCCTATCCTTTGCAGCCGTTAATAATTGTTATCTTTGTGTTATATTTCATAACTTTTTGCTTCGCCCTTCATTTACCTAAGCTTCCTTGGTAGGTTATGCGTTTTTTTAACTCCGTGTCTCTTGCATTAAATCTATCCTGTGCGTATCAAATTTTCGAAGCCCCCTTTTTCCATTATGTGCTCTAGAAGTTTAAACTGCTTCTTTCTGATGTTAAGTATGTGTGTTCTTTTTTGTTTCCCTTTTATCTACAATTTCGTCGTTACTCACGTGATTGGCTCATGATATACTTAGCATCCTTCTTTTGCTTTAAGTTTCTAATTCTTTTCCTATGAGGAGATTTTCCAGCATTAAATGCCATACAAGTGGACTGATATTACATGACAGTTCAGTATTCTTTTCGTTGTATCTAACGAAATGTTACGATATCTTAATACTTTGCTTAGATTCTGAAAGACAGCTTTTACTATCCCACTGTGTTTTCAGATTTCAGTGTCGCACATTCTATGCTTTTTTTTAACATTTCCCAGATATTTACATTGTAATATGGCTTGATTTTGGTATCTCTAATTTGTAATTAGAATGTTGAGCTATTCCTTTTACTGATGACCATGTATCATGTGTTCTTGAAGTTTGGGTTTAGTCCTTTCTTCTCGCTTTCCTTTAATACTTTCTGTAGAAATGCTTGTAGGTTTCTTTCTGTGTTTACTATCAACACTAAATTCTTTAGTGTCTGAAAAACGCCTAATGTGCAATTACTTTAGGGAAACAAAATAAAATATAATAAAATAGTTTTTATTTTATTTATTGATGAAATTATTTTTTACAACCTTTTTAAAGCTGACAAGATTTTGTTTTGTTTTTTTTTCAAATAATAACGATTTTCTGATTTAATTCATACTATTTAACGCAAAAATGAGAGGAAAAGCGGTAGATTCATACCTTTCCAGATTGTATTTGCTAACTGATTTTAACGAACTAGTCTGAAATACGATCTCGACTCTCCTAATTCTCTTTCCGGTCTGCTATCCATTACTCTAACCGCACAACCAGGATTATAGTTCGTGGTCTTCCCGAGTTGCTACTGGCAGTATACAATGTATCTTAACTTCGATGATAGGATGTGAACCAATGTTTCAACGTCATATCGCTATAAGCCTAGTTTTTTTTTTCTTTTTTTTTTTAGTCACAAACCTGAAAGCAAGGTTGTCCTAAGCGAGTCAGTCAGTTAAGTGCCATACATGATACACGCCTGGGTAACCATGCTTCGAAAAAAACATGACTGATTGGGCAGAAGATTTTCCCATAGTAGGTTGACATTACTTTCTATAGTAGACTGGTTGCCAACCAAGGCAATCTGTTCGACTATTTAATCCATAGCTAATGGGAAAAATGACGGATTAATAATTTTTCCAACGGTATTTGCGCGTAAGTGAATGTAACCAATTCAACTGGAATTCGAACTCGGCTCTCCAATTTCTCTTTGCGAGTCGTTATTCACTGCATTACAACACACATAGACACCCATAAACAATGAATCCCCTGTGAGATCGATGAAAACAAAAACACCTCTCGTTATAAAGTTTGTGTCTACTGCCCTTCTTTCTTTTACTGCTAATATTAAAATAATGATTTTTATTCTGAACACCTGTTAATAGTCGTGCTTATTTTGAGTCTAATTGAGCGTCTGGGCTGGGCTTGAGAGATGTGTGCCAATTTCATATTTTGTATTGTAAAGGGAACATGAAAATAATGAAAACAGTCATGGGAAAATTCAAAAGAATGAATACTTTTATCGAATTTGCTTTGAAAATGTGCTCATGAGAATTCATAGTGCTTAGTGTTTCTAGATAGCAATCAATGACAAAAATAAAAACAAGGAATATCAGACAGAAATTGTATCATGATAAAAGAGATACGCTTCGAAGTTTTCTTTTCTTCTACTTTGACAAAGTAAAAATTTCAGATAAAACAAAAAAAAAAATAAAAAAATAAAAACAGAAGTCACCCCAATATCAAAAATAAAAATAAAGATATTTTATAAGCTAACAGGTTCTAAAAGAGCAAGAATAGTAACCAGGTTAAAATGGCTAGAGCCTACCGAGGTAAATTAACGCCTATTTTGAAATACAAATTCTCTTATATTCTTTAGAGAATTTAATGAAAAAACAAAGTCACTATGTTGCACTATAAGTTTTCTCTTTTTGCTTGTCCATTTTACTCTGGATACTTATTTTACACCAGTGGACCTTAATGTCTGCTTGAAAATGCCAAACATAAACTTATGAGAATTAAATAAAATCATTTCCAAGCATGATATACGGAAACAAACACCCAACTAATTTTGACTAATATATATATATATATATATATATATATATATATATATATCACGTAACTTTTACATCTTCCCAGATACGTAAACAGCAAACCGAAGGATTTTGTATTTAAATGTAAATCATTTGCACAACAAACATCAAACAAACATCAAACATTGCCTGAGGAAGAGAATCTATCTCGAAACATAGAAATTTCTGTGTGGCAATGTACAATTAATTTATAATTATATGCTTATATATATATATAAAATGAAACAAAAATTTCGATGTTTAAATCGATTGAATAAGCCATTTCTACGAGGACATCCTCGCTTCTTCAGCAACGGCGAAACGAAGATTTCATTTAATCAGATTCAAATGACAAAAGATTTTATGCCGGTCAGTCAGTCAGTTAAGTGCCATACGTGAAACACATTTGGGCGATCATGTCTCGAAAGTGACATGACTGACTGGGTAGAAGATTATCCCGCAGTAGGTTGCCATTGCTTTCTGTCGTAGACTGGTTGCCGACCAAGGCTATAGAACTCAATCTGTCCTGTTATTTAACCCATAACTGGAAGGAAGAGACGGATTAATACCTTTCTTAAGGGTATTTGCGCGTAAGTGAATGCAATGAATTCAACTGGAATTGGAACTCGGCTCCCCAATTTCTCGTTACCCACTGCGCCACAAAAGATGTCCAAAAAAACATGTATCCGCAGGAAAATAAAAACGGGTGGGATTAATAATTTTTGAATTTATGAAAGTAAACAGGGAAGCAGACAGATGCCCATGTCTCATATTAGAAGACAGCCCCTCCCCTTATCTGAGTTGAGACATTAAAAGTTGAAGTCTAGCCATGTCAGGTGAATAGAAGTGGTAGGTGGAACGATAGGAAAAAAAGAGAGAAAAAAGAAATGGGAAAAGGAAAAAGGGGGAAGAGATGGTTGACTGGGAAGTAAGCTTAAAAAAAATCCCATAGAAACAAAAGAAAACTGCTACCATCAATGTTGAAAAAACATTGAAAAATTTACCAAAGAAATATTAGTTTAAATAAATAATGAGGTTAAATTTAATTTTAATTATTTTTTAAAATTTAAGAAAGTAAATTTAAGGCGGCTTAATACGAAAGGAACGGAATTATTATATATATTTTTATTATAAGGGCTCTGCTAAAAGTTAACCAAATTTAATCTTTATATGTAAAAGGTAATATTTTTTTTTTTATCATATCACCCCATGCAAGGCGGTAATGCCACTGATGTGCAGGGGGCTACATAGGAGTGAAAAGATTTGGAAAAGAGAAAACCAGAAACTACATCCTAAACAGGGAACAAGGGATGAGCCTCTACACCTGAACAATTGACGTGGGTGGAGTATGAACCGGGCGATAGTTTAGTCTATCTACTCCAGTTGAGAAAAAAAAAGAAAAAGGAAAAAGAAAAAGGAAAAAAAAGAAAAGTGAAAAGATTGGAAAAGAGAAAGCCGGAAACCACATCCTAAACAGGGAACAAGGGATGAGCCTCTACACCTGAACAATAGACGTGGGTGGAGTGTGAATCGAGCGATATTTAAGTCTATCTACTCCAATTTAAAAAAAAAAAGGAAAAGTAAAAAGAAAAAGAAAAAGAAAAAAAAAGAAAAGTGAAAAGATTGGAAAAGAGAAAGCCGGAAACCACATCCTAAACAGGGAACAAGGGATGAGCCTCTAAACCTGTACAATGGACGTGGTTGGAGTGTGAACCGGGCGATAGTTTAGTCTATCTACTCCAATTGAAAAAAAAGAAAGAAAAAGTAAAAAGAAAAAGGGAAAAAAAAAGAAAAGTGAAAAGATTGGAAAAGAGAAAGCCGGAAACCACATCCTAAACAGGGAACAAGGGATGAGCCTCTACACCTGTTCAATAGACGTGGGTGGAGTGTGAACCGGGCGATAGTTTAGTCTATCTACTCCAATTGAAAAAAAGAAAGAAAAAGTAAAAAGAAAAAGGAAAAAAAAAGAAAAGGGAAAAGATTGAAAAAGATTGGAAAAGAGAATGCCGGAAACCACATCAGCCCCTACACCTGTACAATAGACGCGGCATTAAAAATGAATGCAAAGATACATATACAATTATAACAAGGCACAGGGAAGTCATATGAGTAATAGTCATAAAAATCAAATGGAAATAAGAATCGTCACAAAAACAAAACAAAATATTATAAAGGTGCAGCGAAAATGAGAGCTAAAGATTTACTCTGCTGGTTCTTCTTCTTCTTCTTCTTCTTCTTCTTCTCCTATGTGCCCTGTCCCTTCAGGACGTAGGCGATCATATATCTCCACGTCTCCCTATCCCTTGTGGCTCTTAGTATGTTTACTCCTGTTGCTCCTGGCAACCCCCGTTCCGTCATCCACCTGATCAGACCTTGCAAATATGTTATCCGCTGCCTTCCTCTGTCTCTCCTTCCTTCTATCTGACCAGTCAGTATCAGGTTCTCCAGGCTGTCTTTCCTCATTACATGTCCCAGGAACTTCAGTTGTCTCTTCCTGATGCTCAGCATCAATTTCCTTTTTGTTGCCATTCTTTCTAACACTTCGTCGTTGCTTGTATGATCAGTCCACGATATCCGTAGCATCCTTCTGTAGAACCACATTTCCAGTTTTGTCCTCATTTTCGATGATATTGTCCAGCATTCACAGCCGTATTGAAGAACTGACATCACGTAGCAGTCTAGCACTCTTTTCTTCGTTTCTATTGAGATTTTCCTGTGTGTTAGTATTTTGCTCATCTTCTGGAACGCGTCCTTTGCCATGCCAATTCGCCTTCGGATCTCCGTGTCGCACTTTCCATCTCCTGTTAGAACACTTCCTAGGTACTTAAATTCTTGGACTTGTTTGATTCTGTTATCCCCTACCTGTATTTGGCATTTTGGGTTGTATCTTTTGCTGATGACCATGCACTCAGTTTTCTTAAAGTTTATTTGTAGTCCTTTCTTGTCACTCTCCACTGCTACTTTCTGTATGTGATCTTGCAGTTTCCTTTCCGTGTCCGCAATCAGTACTGTATCGTCCGCATATCTTATGTTGTTCAGGTTGTGGCCTCCAATAACAAATCCTGGTGTGTCATCTAGGGTCCTCAAAATATTCTCGCTGTATAGGTTGAACAAATCCGGTGAATAGACACATCCTTGAGGTGGAATCTTTAGAACACATCTTTCACTATAACGTCGAATGATTCGTGGGCCGAATGTTTTTGTCTTCGAGGTCAGTTCTGTCTGTAGCTATGTTGTACTGCAGCTGAAGAAGAATTAACACGATGTCTTGTGTTTACTTGGGATTATGAGAGTAAGGATTTGAAGAACACGACAAAGTAAACTTTACGAAAGTGCTGAGCTTTCCACTTCTTAATTTTGTGCCAGCAACATGTTAAAATAAGAGCACAATAAAGGCGACAACTTTTAGTAAAATTTAGCGAAAGGTAGATAAATTTTTTAGGTTTGGTTGGCTTGACACAATAGTTAAAATGCGTCATTAATGATGATGCATCGCTCACATAACTTCTGATTCGAAAGGCTCTCTGCGCCGGTAAAATATTTTTCTCTGACTTAAAAGATTCACCAAACTGCGCTCACTGTGTTGGGGCGATTGGGACCCTGTATCACACTTTCTTTCATTGGTGTGTTGTAGTCCCATTTGGCAACTTTGTTGAAGATATTATGGTTCGCATGCTACGCTGAAGGTTTTTCGTACGACCAGTTCTGTCTGTAATAATGTGGTACTTGACGAAGACTGAATACTACGTGTTCTTTTGTTTACTAAAGGTTCTGAGAGTCGGGATATGGACGATACGTCTGAAGGACTTATACGGGAGCATGAAGTTCACCTTATCCAACTGACACTTAACGAAGGCGGAATACTGTGTGTTCTTTTGTTTACTAAGAGTTCTGAAAATCGTGATATGGACGACACGTTTGAAGAACTTTTATGATAGCACGAAGTTCACCTCTTCCAACTGATCTTGTTCTTCAAGCATCAGCTTGGTCAAGATTAGAACAGAAAGGGGGCGTCTTTGTAAATCATTTTGTCAAAATTTGTGTGACTCTTACGCGTCTGTGTCGAGTAAGAGAGTCCAATTTAGAGTGGCATTTTGATATTGCTCATTATGATATTGCCTTAACAAGATCGAACTTGGCAACCCACTCTAAAGTTAAATTTGTTTAGTGTTGTTTATTGCTTTTAGTCTTTTTTATTTTATTTAGCTAGGAGATGCAAGCGCATTGAGCCCTTTTTATTTCTGCCCTCACTTTCAATTCCCCTGCCTTTCTTCCGTTAGGTGTTCAGACATGTCAGTTCTCTGGTAGATGCAGGACGCTGTTTGTATTTCTGGTGTGTCCGTTTCATATTCATTGATGTGTTTGGATAAGTGTGTTTGCGTGAATGTCTGCATGAATAAATGTGTTATATTATTTATGTCCTTAATTGATTTCGTCCAGTTAACTCATGATTCTGATAACCTTAACGTTTGTAGATTGTTTTATTACTAGCAGTATTTTATTATTTTTATTACTAACTATATTTTATTTAGTTTCTTGTAAATAGTTTACTCTATCCTAAAGACATATTTGGGTTTAGATTTTTAAATTGTTTTTATATTACTCTTTACTCATAGACAATAATCGTACACATAGGGACTATTTAGGACCTCATGGAGATTCTGATGTATTATCGTGGATGTTTTAAGAAGTAATTTGTTGTATTGTAGTTTTTTTGTTTTTTTTAATCATTTCACCCCGAACAATGCGGAAACGCCACTGATGTGCAGGGGGCTACATAAATGGAAAAATATTAATTAGAAAAGAGTGAGGAGTACAAACTAGTTAGAAAGGAACAATAGAAAGCTGAGAAAGCAGGTGCGATGACAGATACATAGTAATGAATATTTGGTATGTTTGGGATCGTGGTTGTGGCTAGCTAAGTTTAATTCTAAGACAGATGAAAGCCACCCTTTTCCAATCCCCCTTGTGGCCTTCTGACACATTTTTGTATTTTTACAAAATAAATATAATCTCTTTGGAGTCAGTTCGACAGTATTACTTACAGACGTTCCTAAGGAAGATTGTTTGATAACCGTTAGAAAACAAGTTATAATATGAAGACACACAGGTGCCGGTATAGTGTGTGTCCTACCTCTTTCACTATCTATATTGCCAACCCGGTTTTGAATGTATTCTACCTCAGGAAGAGTATATTTATAGATAAAAGTATTCGGCTATTCATGGAAACTAATTATTTTCCCTAACCTTAACTTGGACCCCTGAACATTAACCCTAAGCCTTACAATAGAGTTACAATTGTTTCTTATAATACGCTTCTTTGGGACCGCATTTCGAAGGCTACATTTAAAAGCTACATTTAAAAGGTGGCACTGACACACTAATCACTTACCTAGTTTCAGTAGCATCACACCATTTTAATATATTGATCTATTTCTGTCTCACCCATGCATATTTCTTCTTCATGTGCCGTGTCCCTTCAGGACGTAGGCGATCATGGACTTCCACTTGGCTCTGTCTCTTGTCACTCTCAGTAATTTTTCTCTTGGTATTTCTGCTAAACGCCGCTCCGTCAACCATTTGCTCAGACCTAACAAGTACGTCTCGGGCTGCTTTCCCCTGTCTCTCCTTCCATTTATCCGACCTGTCAGTATCAAGTTCTCCAGGCCTTCCTTCCTCATTACGTGTCCCAGGAATATCATTTATCTCTTTGCATCCTTACTAACACCTCATCGCTACACACTTACTCTGTCCATGGTATCTTCAGCATCCTTCTCTGAAACCACATTTCTGCTGCCTGAAGCCTCTCCTTCATCTTTGATGAGATCGTCTAGCATTGACTTCCATAAAGAAGGACAGATATCACGTAGCAATCCATCACTCTTTTCTTTGTTTCTAATGAGATTTTCCTGCCTTTCACTATTCTGATTAGCTTATTTTGTGCAAACGGCATCTCTAGACAGAAACTAGCAGAGAAAACCAAAAATACACGAAGATCGTCTCTTGAATAAAAAAGAGAAAAAGTTTAATATTAATGAATTAAAAGAAAATATCTAACAGGGAATAAATTTACATTTTCTATTCACATTTTGTCGCTGTTAGTATATTCCTATTAATGTTCTTTTTTGTTATTGCCATCTTGTATTCAAATATAACTCGCCTGTCTTAGTTAAAATGAATATACACCCCTTCTTAATTGAATTTGCATTTATATTTAGTCTGTGGATACTTAATTTTCACATTTCACTTTGGAAATGAAGGTATGAATGAAAACAAGAAAGAAGTGCTACAAGAGGCTAGAATTCACTCAGATTCTTCTTCTTTTCTGTGCCGTGTCCCTTTTGTACGTAGGTGATCATGGCCTTACACACCTCTCTATCCTTAGTAGCCTTTAACAAGCTTTCTACTCTTGTTTTTCCAAGCTCTTCTCTGTCATCAAATTGGTCAATCACATTAAGTCTGCCATGCGTTGCTTTCCCCAGTCTTTCTTTCTCTTTATCTGACACGCGAGTATAAGATTCTCCAAGCCCTTCTTCCTCATATGTCCCAGAAACTTCAGCTGTCTTTTCCTGGTATTAAGTATTAGCGTCCTTTCGTTTCCATCTTCTCCAAAACCTCATCGTTGCTCACATGTTTGGTCCATGCTATTCTCAGCAGCCTTATGTAGAGCCACATTTCAGTTCCTTGAATTTTCTACTTCATCTTTGAGATCATGTCAGTGCCATATTGAAGAACAGGCATCACATAGCAATTCAAGACAGCCTTCCTTGTTTACAGCGACATTTTCTTGTCTTTTAATTATCAACTCAGCCTCTGAAATGCATCCTTGGCCATGCCAATTCGAAATAGTTTGAATGAAAAATAAATATTTGTTACTCGAGCACATTCATGTTTTATATTTTAAAATGCTGTCGCTTGTTTGTTTAGCTATTTATAAAATGGCACCCTCGTTAGAAAGAGATTATCTTACTGTAAAGGCTAACGTCTGTCAGCGACGAATTCATTCTAAACGAAATTTGGAAAGAAACAAATTGTGAAGATGACATGTCTTCCTTTCCTTTCTCTGAAGGCTAAAACTTTATAATTCGAACAAACTACCGCAAAGTAATGATGAAATACGAGATAGCTACACGAAATAGGTGTTAAATAAACATACAAATAACAACAAGAAAATCGATTGTACGTAATGCGCACGGAAGACTGGAAATCTCTTCATTTTACATTCAATTTTTTTCACCTATATATTTCTTGTTGGTAAATTTAATTCCATGTGCTTTTTTTATGAGAAAAACTTTAATTCCTGGCATTTAGACATTTAATGTATCTGTATAAATCAGCAATTACAAATTTAGTATGTGTTGTAGGATCTCCCCTTTATATATGATAATGGACTCGACTGAGTATACATATACTCCTGTCATAGAGAAAACAGCAGTTGCTGCCATAGAGTTGAGAGAAGTGAGTATTCGTAGAGACTCTTGCCAGTTATCGGAGAGTACCGAAACTGATACGTAAGTTACCGAGAGATACCGAACTTACCCAGAGACTACTGCATCAAAAGTCAGACTAGCTCTGAGCTCTACTCAGGTAGAATAATATGCAGAGATATACTATTTCGAATGACTTCACTTCAAGACTTGTATATATTTATTTCTACTAATAGTATTCCTGGATTTACTAACCTGCGTTCAAGTTTGTTTATTACGTTCAATATAACCTACTTTTCTATCTCCATATCTGTTTTTGTTGTTCATTATTTTGTACGAATCCTCATCCGGAATCCACAACATCTATCTATCTATCTATCTATCTATCTATCTATCTATCTATCTATTTTGTCTTTAATACATTTAAGACTTAATATTACCATCAACCATAGGCTTATTTCTTTTTCTCTCTTATTGTTGTGGGATCTCCCCTTTTTGTATATGATAATGGACTCGACTGAGTGTACATATAATCCTGCCATATAGAGAACAGTGAATCTCAGAATTAGTTGCAGTCGGCATTTGCCGCTGCTACTATGACACGTCAGCTCTATGCCTTTGGGTGGAGAGCGCTCTCTGCCTTCCGGACGAGAGCACTAACCCAGTCGTGGTTCCGCCGAAGGGTAGAATCACGGCTGGGGAAAGATAGACAGATATTTTTGGCCTGGCTATATGGCCGGGAAGACCCACATTAATAAAACTTTGTGTCACACCTCGCCTTATGTGGGAAGGTGGGTAAATACCGTTGCAGTTAGGCAGTGGTGAGTAATCGTAGAGATCTGTTACAGTTATCGAAGATTTCCGACAGATACCGAAGTTACCCAGAGACCAGACTAGCTCTGAGCTCCACTCAGCTAGAATGAGTTACTCGGACATACTATTTCCAATGACTTCACTTCAAGACTTCTATATAATTATTTCTTATTGATAGTATTCCTGAATTGACTAACCCGCGTTAAAATTTGTCTATTACGTTCAATATAACCTGTTTTTCTATCTCCATATCTGTTGTTATTGTTCGTTATTTTGTGCGGTTCCTCATCCGGAATCTACAACAGTATGTAACAAATTCAACAGTAAAAATAACAAGTCATTGTTAAACGGACTTCAAATGGACGTAAAAAAATATAAGTAAATCACGTTTGCAAATAGAAAGAACTGTTGTATAAAAATGGTCGTAACATTTATGGAGAATCCTCTAAGAATTGTTGGATAAAATATATCAGAGAAAGATGCTTGATATTTCTGCGAACCTTAATCTAAACTTATTTATAAATGGACCTTTTTCTCTGTGTGTGTGTGTGTGTGTGTGTGTGTGTGTGTGTGTGTGTGTGTGTCCGTTACCTATGGACTCCGAAACGGCTGATCCGATTTTTTGAAAATTTACACAGTTGTATTGTAAGCGTCTGCAAGTGTTCTTAGCTAGGTTTTGTGTCGAGGTACCCCCGATAAATATCGAAAATCTATAATCGAAAAAATCGAGTTATAGAAGGAGTGGTCCGATTTTAATCAAATTTAATACACTCATAGAAAAGACATAAGAAACCATATTCAGAATTTCCAAGGTTGCAGTTTTTATAATAGTGCAGAAAATCGATTATATATATATATATATATTTATATGTATATATATATATAGATAAAAGGCAAGATGTTTGTGTGTGTGCCTGTTTATCTGTCTGTATGTCCTTTATATAAATCCACAATTTTTATCCGATTCTCACCAAATATTCTTTAGGCTGAATCTGAGTTCCGGACCATGGATTAGTTTCAAAGCTTTCATTACACCCGAGCAACGCCGGGCTATACTGTTAGTTATTAAATAAGGCTTGGCGTATCTAACCCTCAGAGAACATATTGGAGGCAAGCATTTCAGTGGAAAAAACATCGAAAAACACCTAACGAGCACGTGTAAATTGATAGCAGAGCGGAATGGAGAGTCATTGTTGAAAACTACAACATCTAGATTGTTGTGAAGAGCCATGATCGAACCCCCCGGAAGGGACACCAGCCACATAGAAGAACGCAAATAAGGGATTTGAATTTGTCAACGTATTAACCCCCAAAGCCAGAAAATATTTCTAGATTTTAAGAAACTAATAATAATTTGCTCATACATGTTTAACTAATTAACCCATACCTGGAAGAAACAGGAAATGAAACCTTCTCAAATGTATTTAAGCATCAAGTGAATGCAACCAACACGACTGGAATTGAAACCCGGTTCTCTTATTTCCAATTCCAAGCGGATACTCGCTTAACTATTGTCCAGGTTTGGTGTTGGTTAAATTCAAGGATCAAACAAGAAACGGTAATTCCAAATGATAAGGCCATAAGCAAAAAATATGAAGAAATAAATAGAAACAAGAATGAAAATCTTTTAACATTCCCAGATGACATGAAGTGAAAAGGCTATCACTTGATAGTTCAGCTGGTAAGAAACTTGGTTCACTGTGTCGTTCCTGCTAATTTTTCTCTCCAGAATATATCTTACATTTCTATAAGTCGACCATTCGTACATATTTAGAATATTGCTGACACATGGTCCAGCTCCACTGTTATTTACTTTGAGCTTCTTGATAAAACCCAAAGAAGAAGCAGAAATATTATTTGTTCTAATCAGGAGACTCAGTTTTAGTAACTTTCTCGCCGCCATAATGTTGCCACTTTCTATAAATACTTTTATGGCAATTGTTTGAATGAGCTCTTTGTAATGTAATTCTTTTCTTAAATTTAAGCCTGGAATTTTTTTTAAATTTAAGTATATCATTAGACTGGAGTCATTATCTCATCAATTTACAGTTGTGTTGGCTAGATGAAGCCGTAGGTTCTATGCTAGCATTTCCTTTTTGCACTTCTCGCTTGTGGAACACGCTTCTGGCTTCATGCTTTACAACCAACTTTAATCTTCGAAAATTTAAATTCACTGTCAATAAAATAGAGCATCAGTTACGTTTTAAGCGCCGTCACTAATTTTATGCTAGAATATGTCTAGTAAACCATTGTTACGTTTGCCGAAAAAGTACTTAGCACATAGTATCGTTCTTCTTCTTAAAATTAACATTCCAAATCCTGCTAAATTAAGTACACATCTCATGGATCTCAAAACTACCCTCACAGTGTTAAAATATTTACATATTATGTTACACTAGCAATATAGCCCGGCGTTGCTCGGGTGTAAAGGAAGCTTTAAAACAAATCCATGGTTCTGGAGCTCAGACTCTTTGGACGTTGGCACGAAAGACTAAAAAGCAATAGTTGTTTCCAGTTAAAGCGAAACCATAGACTGAAAGAAAAATGAATGGATGTAAGTCAAATATTCATTTCCTGGTATCGATATCAAATAAGTTTTTTTTTCGTCGTAAACTGAATTTTGAATGCTAAATAAGTCCTCTGAGTAAATGGTATCATGGCTGAGACTAAGAACTACAATTATACCTACTTAGAGCCAAACCCGAAGCAAAAACTAAAATAAAAGGGCTGAAAAAATACAGACATACAGGCAGATAAACAGACACACACACAAACATCTTGCCTTTTATCCATATATATTATCGATTTTCGGCAGTGTTGTAAGAACTGCAACCTTGAAACTTCTGAATATCGTTTCTTATGCCTTTGTCTATGAGTGTATCAAATTTGATTAAAATCGGACCACTCCTTCTATAACCCGATTTTTTCGATTATCGATTTTCGATATTTATCGGGGGTACCTCGACACAAAACCTAGCTAAGAACACTTGCATACGCTTATAATTCAACTGCGTAAATTTTCAAAAAATCGGTTCAGCC
The DNA here is from genome assembly GCA_037127315.1 of Ascarosepion bandense. Taxonomy (NCBI): domain Eukaryota; kingdom Metazoa; phylum Mollusca; class Cephalopoda; order Sepiida; family Sepiidae; genus Ascarosepion; species Ascarosepion bandense. Next base: position 86,395 of record JBBBDQ010001935.1, read on the forward strand.
GTTTCGGAGTCCATAGGTAACGGACACACACACAGAGACAAAGTTCCATTTATGAATAAGTTTAGATTAAGTTTCGCAGAAATATCAAGCATCTTTCTCTGTTATATTTTATCCAACAATGTTGCATATGCGCCATCCAGCTGAGACAATATTTAAAAAGAGAAAACTTCCCAATGAATTCCTGTCCATTGTTGTGTTAGTTATTTAAATTAAGTTGAATGTAATTTATTTATGTTCGATAAAATCTTAAAATATTCTATCATTTATTTGTTTCCTAATTGAAATGTCGTTATCTTTAAATCGAATGGATTCGGTTAGATACTAAATATGTTCACCTTTTTTCGACAATTACATTGACATGACAATTATATGGTGATCATATTTTAAATAAAACTCAGGAGTTATTTGTTCATACACATAAAATTAAATATTACCGACCGTACGATCCTCTGCAAAAATAAAATAAAACTCATTACCGTTCATCTAAACTTATTTATAAATGGAACTTTGACTGTGTGTGTGTTTGTGTGTGTGTGTGTGTGTCCGTTACTTATAGACTCCGAAACGGCTGAATCGATTTTCTTGAAAAGCCATGATCGCCTACGTCCTGAAAGAACAGGGCACATAGAAGAAGAAGATATATGCCAACTGTTTATAAGAAATTATAATGTGGATATAAAATGGGGATCAAATCTATATTATGATTAATATATAAACTGATCCCTTATTTTGTGACCATGCTGGTTTCTATACATTTATATTCTATGGGCTTGAGCAGGTGGATGACAGAACGGGGTTTGCATGGTGTAACAGAAGAAAGCGTACTAAGAGCCACCAGGGATAGGGAGACGTGGAAAGCCATGATCGCCTATGTCCTGAAGGGACAGGGCACATTGAAGAAGAAGAATGCCATTAAATGTTAAAAGTGAAAAAATGTTTTGACCAACTCTGTATATTTGTCTATCTGTCCGTATAGACATTTCTCTTTATGCAAGCATGTATATCTAAACTTATTTATAAATGGAATTTTGTCTGTGTGTGTGTGTGTATCTGTGTGTGTGTCTGTGTGTGTATATCCGTTACCTTTTATATATATATATATATATATACTATCGATTTTCTGCACTATTGTAAGAACTGCAACCTTGAAATTTCTGAATATCGTTTCTTATATCTTTGTGTGTATCAAATTTGATTAAAATCGGAGGTACATCGATACAAAACCTAGCTAAGAACACTCGCAGACGCTTATAGTACAACTGTGTAAATTTTCAAGAAAATGGGTTCAGCCGTTTCAGAGTCTATAGCTAACGGAGACACACCCACACACACACACACACACACACATACACAGAGAGAGAGAGAGAGAGAGAGAGAGAGGGAGAGAGAGACAAAGTTCCATTTATAAATAAGTTTAGATAGATAATGTTGGTCTAATATTTCGGCATGAAATCATTGTTGATGATTGTATGATACTCGCGTACGAGTCTAGATAGGAGTGTAAATGACATTTTATGGCAGGCTGGTCTTGCATGCATGTCCTAGAAGTGTTATATTCAAATTGATGACAAAAAGAATGGCCGTGATGATACATGCTCCTACGTTACAGAACAGAATTTTTTTATTTTTTTTTTTTTAATCATATCACCCCGAGCAAGGCGGTAACGCCACTGAAGCACAGGGGGCTACGTAGGAGTGAAAAGATTGGAAAAGAGAAAGCCGGAGACCACATCCTAAACAAGGAACAAGGGATGAGCCACTTCACCTGTTCAGTAGACGTGGGTGGAGTGTGAACCGGGCGTATAGTTTAATCTATCTACTCCAATTGAAAAAAAAAGAAAAGAGTGAAAAGATTGGAAAAGAGAAAGCCGGAAACCACATCCTAAACAAGGAACATGGGATGAGTCTCTTCACCTGTTCAATAGACGTGGGTGGAGTGTGAACCGGGCGATAGTTTAGTCTATCTACTCCAAAGAGGGTTTTTTAATTTGTGTTACTCACAATCGGAGGATGTGTGTTGTGGTGCACTGGATATCGGCTCGGAACGAGAAAACGGGGAGCCGAATTCAAATTCCAGTTGAATTCATTGCATTCACTTACGCGCAATTAACCTTGGGAAAGGTATTAATCCGTCTCTTCCTTCCAGTTATGGGTTAAATAACAGGGCAGATTAGGTTCTATAGCCTTGGCTGGCAACCAGTCTACGGCAGAAAGCAATGGCAACCTACTGCGGGATAATCTTCTGCCCAGTCAGTCATATCTCTTTCGGGACATGATCGCTCAAGCGTGTTTCACGTATGGCACTTAACTGACTGACTCACAATCAGAAATACCATAACCCATTAGGAGCACAGGGTCAACATATAGACCCCAGCTACAGTAGCAATGGTGCTTCCTGGACAAGATAGACTGACAGAGCCCAACCTTCTCTAGGTTCATTTTGAATTCAGTTTTTCCATCGAGACTAGTCGCTAACTAAACCTATAGGGCCCAGTTTTTCCTGTTAATTCTGGAAGAGAGCAGAGATGAATTCAGATATTTCCCAAAATTTAAATTTTAGCACGCAAGTTGGTTGTTTGGTTTTTATGGCATATCAACCTCGGTGGGTCATTTATTGCCAACTAAATTTTATTTATTTATTGCTGGTAATACCTTTTTCTTTCAACACTTTATTGTTTTTTATATAAGTTTTGTGTCTAGTAATACTTTTTTCTTTTCGAGTATCAAGATTCATTGGGATTTGTTTTTAAGGGCAGGGTCCCCAAGTCCTACCCTTGTTATTTAACCCATAACTGGAGGGAAGGGACGGATTAATACTTTCCAAAGGGTATCAGTGCTTAAATGAATGCAGGGTATTCAACTGGAATTCAAACTTGGCTCACCGATTTCTCTTTCCGAGGCGATATCCACTGCACCACAACGCACATCCGTCACTAAACGCTTACAGCACCTGGTATTCCCAAGCGGTCACCCATCTAAGTACTGACCAGGCTCAACGTTGCTTAACTTCTGTGATCGAGCGAGAACCGGTGTATTCAACGTGATAGGCCGTAAGCCTGAATGTAATGAACTCTCCGGTTCCTCAAACCGTGCCTCCAAACATTACTCTCCCGTTTCTCTATTGTGCTTCCTTTAAAACGAATGTAAGTTAGGACGGTAGTACTCTTCGGAACTAGATTAAATGGAGTAAAACATTTATAATTGTCAGAAGTAAATGAATTGCCAAGATAAAGGTTATAAATTTTATGAAACACTTAAGTTAGATATTAAATTCCCAAAATGAGAAAAAAAGTCTATGTCCAAGCAATTTCAATACTATTTCCAACAGTTCATTATAACGAAAACCTCAGAGGACAAAGAAGGCAATTCAATGTATCATCGATTCTAAAAACGAAGTTGCTATCTGTAAACCCCTACAGGCAGTCTTTCTTACACCCCCCCCCCCCATCAGCATGGACCAAGCGAGTCTGCCTGAAAGCAATGCACTGTACCTCCACGGTCTCTTCCGATCTCAAGTGGAACCATTACATTGAATCAATAGCTAAATCGACTGCTAGGAGGGTTGGGTCACTGTGTCGGGCCAGGAGGTTTTTCCCACCTGAGTCCATTTTGAACATATACAAATCAACCATTCGATTGTGCATTAAATATTGTTCTTATACCTGGTAGGGCGCACCTGTCATTCATCTCAGGTTTCGCGACAGGCTCCTAAGTAGAATCTGTAACGTGATCGGTTCCAATCTGTCAAATCGACTCCAGCAACTTTCTCACTGGCGGGGTGTGGCTTCCCTCTGTCTATTCTACAAATATTTTCATAGCTTCTGCTCCGACGAACTTAGCTCACTGATGCCCCTCCACCAGAATTTACTTGGGCAACCAGACTGCCAACAAGATCCCACCCTTTTACAGTTAAATCGACTGAATGCAGCCGCTACTTCTCCTCCCTCAGTTGCTTTTCTCGCACTTTCCGGCTGTGGAACTCCCTTCCGTATACTTGCTTCCCTGACCCCTACAATCTCCAAGAATTTAAAAGCAATGTCAATTCCCATCTCTTATCCACTTGACACCAGTCATTCCTTCGTCCTTTCCCTATCACTCGTCTCTCTTTTTTTTTTCCTTTCTCACTCTACCCTTGCATCTGTCTTCACACCAATATTCCCATCCTTCTCTTACCCCTTCTCCGATACCCCCTGTAACTGGTTCGTCTTTTTCTTCGCTCTCCTCCTGATTAAACTTTCAGTATAATCTTATGCAGCCCCTGCTTACCAGTGGCGGTACCGCCTTGCTTGGGTTGAAACGTTTAAAAAATTCTCATATAGCAAGGAAAGTTTTAGAAACGAGAAGAAGAATCTGAGTGTCACAAGCAAAAATATTCTGTCAATATTATTAATGCATCTCGTCAGACAATTTCCTGAACTTTGCATTCGTCTAACACCCATAAAAGACGACTAAGGAAAAATTTAATAACCGTACGTGATAAACCATTGAGATTTTGGAGAGTCACCTTGACAAGAATTCAAGATTTTATTATCAATCTTATTTACTGGATGAAAAAATGAGCTTCACTGGAAAAAGATATTAGAATCAATGATCTTTGAGCTGAATGGGGCATCTGACGTTTTGGATTATTTATTTTGGAAGAAACGTCTTCTTATAAAACACATGTAAATATTTTCTGCTATCTGTGGTGATATTAAGAATTAAGTTTACAACCGAAACATCTAAATACTTAAGACTTTCAATAGTTTAACTGATGATAGATAAGTTTAAAAAAAAACAAGAAATATATCAAAATACTATTTAATTTCACAAAGTATAAATTAAATATGAAGTGTTTATAGTACTTTTAATATTTGTCGTTTCCTCATAAGAAAACATTCTGCATTCATTAACCGAGAAAACATTGCTACTTTTCGTTGGAATTTATAAACTTCTTTGTATTAAAACAATTTGGAGGTGGAAATAAATTTCTGATGATAAGTGACTGTTATCGCCCTTTACAGTACTGACGGGATCTTCCTTTCTAACTTTTTATTTAAAGAAATATGGAACGTTAATATCTTGATTATGTCATTACTTTTTCTTCAAATTAAATGTGTCATCTATCTTCGTTATTGATGATGTTGAAAGTCATCAATTGATGTGTTTCTTGTCAACTGGTACTGTTCTATGTTTCAGATTCTGTATCGCCTATCAACGAAGGTCAAATAAGGATGTTGCTTCGAAAAGCCACCCACTTATTTCGCCCAAAGTTATTGATTGATCTAAGAAAGCTATGGCATACAGGCGTCAGTTTAGATATTTATAAACAATTTTTATGCTATGCATGACAACCCCATATAAGTTTTGTTATAAATGACTCCAGTTTTGAGGTTAATGTTTTAGTTTTGTACCTAGCGTCAGTGTTTAGCGAAACTAATCCTAGCGTAGTTTATTCTATGTTTTATATTCTTATTTTCAATTTACTCATGAATTTATTATACGAAAACTGATGCATACACTAAGGTATTATTTAGTATTTATTTAATAATTATACATACTGGATCTTTACGATATAGCCCATGTAGGTGTCACCTCATCATTTAATTCAATTCCAGATTTTATTTTCTGTTTTGGAAATGTGTACCTCGGGTTCTGTTTTGTGGAATACCTTTATTAATAAGCAAGGAAACTTAAATTAACAACAATTGGTTGGACTAGTAGCAAAAAACAAACTGTAAGCGAAGGTGGTCAAGCTTGACAACAAGTACATCTGCCTAGTACTAAACAAAAACAGAACAGATATTGGCAAAAGACTACAGTTTACCGGCGTAGATTATAAATAGAAAGTTCAGTTAAGTCTTCCATGAAGGTTACTAATATCGGGAGAAAGCCGGAGACTGAAACGGCTGAAATGTTTTCGTAATAAAAAGATTATTTTATTTTGAATACAAATATTGACAAATCACTATGCTGAACTTTCAGATAGACATTTTATTAAATATTTTAAACCTTCAATCGTGATACACCCGTTGAGAAATATAAATTTTAATTATTACTCAATTTGTTTATAAAATTGAACTTTAGCATATTTCCTTTTCTTTTTTAAATCTGAACTACTGCGCTGACCCAGTAGGATTGTAGCGGTATCTCAGCCATGAAAACACTTGGTGTTATTTTGTCAAGTTAGCTTGAAGGCTGTCTATCTCTTTTACCCTGCTTAATAACTGAGCTGTGCTTTTATGCTAGGTACCCTACATAGATATAGGTGTCAGTCTACACTGCGATTTCACCAATACCCAGAGGAAAATTGGTTGATTTCTTTGTCATAGTTAAATGACAGACGAGATAATAATTCGAACCTGTCCCGCTGATTCCACTTACTGCGAAGAAAGCTGTTTCAGTACCCACGCACACGCACACGCACACGCAACTACAAACACATTCATACAAATATTAGATTGCACGCATCTTTATTATTAATATGTTTTCATTTTTCATCATATTTTATTTCTGCTATGGTCTCACTACCTACCAAATCTGCGGGAAGACCTAAGGCAGGTTGTGGTGTGTTGTTATGACTCCAATTCATCTCCTCTAGCATCCCTAGCGTAACATAGAAAATTTTTCCTCAATGTGTGGGCTGTACTTAACCAGACAATTTTTTGTATATCTCTTAAGCTGGGGTTTACAAGGATTCTTTCAATGTGATATTTTGTTTCTTTTGTTATCATTCCAAGTGCACCTACTATCACTGTTACGATTCTTGTTTTCAATTTCCACATTTTTTCTATTTCAATTTCAAGGTCTTCATATTTTGATAGTTTTTTGAATTCCTTGGTTGCTATGTTAAAATCCGCTGGACAAGCAATATCAATTAATAGGCAAGTTTTTTCTTTCTGATTTTTAGCAATAATGTCCCGTCTGTTTGCTTCAATTTTACTGTCTGTATAGATGGTGTAATCCCATAGAATGGTGACATCTTCTATTTCTGTAACCGGTACTGGGTAATGTTCATACCAGTGTTTATTATTATTATTATTATTATGTCATTTTTCATCATATTTCGATTTCTGCTTTGGTCTCACTACCAACCAAGTCTGCGGGGAGACCTAAGGCAGGTAGTGGCGTGTTGTTATGGCTCCATTTCATGTTTTTCTATCTTCCCTATCATCTCCAGCATTACATAGATAAAGTTTTCCTTAGTGTGTGGGCTGTACTTAATAAGACAATTTTTTGTATATCTCTTAAGCTGGGGTTTCCAGGGATTCTTTCAATGTGTTGTTTTGTTCCATTTTTTATCATTCCAAGTGCACCTACTATCACTGGCACAACTCTTGTTTTCAATTTCCACATTTTTTCTATTTCAATTTCCAGGTCTTTATATTTTGACAGTTTTTCAAATTCCTTAAATGCTATGTTACAATCCGCTGGACAAGCCATATCAATTAATAGACAAGTTTTCTCCTTCTGGTTTTTAACAATAATGTCTGGCCTGTTTGCTTCAATTTTTCTCTCTGTGTAGATGGTGTAATCCCATAGAATGGTTACATCTTCTATTTCTGTAACCGGTTCTGGGTGATGTTCATACCAGTGTTTGCCTACAGCTTTTCCATAATGTTTGCATATTGCCCAATGTAAATATTGCCCAACTCTATCGTGGCGATTTTTATATTCATTTGGGGCAAGCACAGAACAGCCTGAGATTAGGTGGTCTATTGTTTCTTGGTGTTTATCACAAAACCTGCATTTTGGATCCATATTATTATGCATAATATTTGCCTGAAAGTTTCTCGTGAAAAGACTTTGGTCTTGTGCTACAAGAATAAAGCCTTCAGTTTCAGACTTTAATCCAGATGCAAGTAACCATCGATGAGTATTAACTTTGTCAACATTGGATTTATTGGCACGTACTGGATATTGGCCATGCAGAGGTTTGTCTTGCCAGCGCTGTTTCATCTGTTCAAGAGCTTTATCTTTGGCTTTCATTTTCATATTCTTTGCCGCAATAGCCGGCTCTTGGCTTCCGTTCTGCTTTTCTACAGAATCTACTAACTGTAAATCTTGTTTGAATTTACTGCCTTCTTTTATTATTGAATATTTTTTCTTTCTTTCTTCATGTTGCCTTACTAATTGTATCATCCAATTCTTTGTTGTTTCTATGTATGTTAGTAAGCCAATAGTTGTTGTCTTGTATGACAATTCCAGCTGAATAAGACCTCTTCCACCTTCTTTACGGGGTATGTATAGACGGTCTACATCAGCCTTTGGGTGATGCATCTTATGCTTAGAAAGAAGCTTTCTTGTTTTAGCATCCATTCGCCTGATGTCGTTTAGAGTCCAGTTTAAGATGTTAAAGCTATATTGGACAACTGGGATTGCAAGGCTATTAATGGCCATAACTCTGTTCTGTGAATTTAATTCAGTTTTTAATATCATTCGTAGCCTTCTATAGTACTCTTTACGCACTATTTCTTTCATTTTTTTATGGTGAATGTTTTCGCTCTCATTTACACCTAGGTATTTATAAGCTTCTTCTGGTTTCAATTCTTTTATTGTTACAGCAAGGTCTAGGCTAATTGAGGATGTTTCTTGTATTGATCCACGTAAAACTGTAGCTTTAGCACATTTATTCAAATTAAATTTCATTCCAATGTCTTCGCTGAAGCATTTTACAGTTTGCAGAAGACCTTCCAGTTCATTATCATTCTTAGCATATAACTTCAAATCATCCATGTAAAATAGATGGCTTATTTTCTTTTGTCCTATTTTATAACCACATTCTGTCTTATTAAGTTGACTGGTTAGTGCTATTAGTGATATGCAGAATAGTAAGGGAGATAAAGAATCACCTTGAAATATACCTCTTTTGATGTTTATTTCATCAGACTAATAGGTTCCATTTATATGATTGAGGTAAAGGGTTGTTTTCCATATAGACATGCACTGTTTGATGAAATTGATGATGACGGGCGATATCTTGTATATATTTAAAGTCTTTAAAATCCAGGAATGTGGCACACTATCGAATGCCTTTCGGTAGTCTATCCAGGCAATACTAAGATTTTTCTTTGTACTGTAGCAGTTTTCCAGGATCATTTTGTTAATTAGCAATTGGTCTTTACAACCATAACAGCCACGTTTGCACCCTTTTTGTTCAAGCGGTATCATGTCATTTCTTTCTAAGAATAAATATGTCTGTTTTGTTAAAATAGATGTTAATAGTTTATATGTTGTCGGAAGACATGTAATTGGTCTGTAGTTTTTCGGGTTGTTTGTGTCACCATTCTTGGGTAGAAGAAATGTAATTCCTTTGGTCATCCATGCAGGAATTTTAGTGGGATCGTCAACCATTTCTTGAAGTTCTTTGGCTATTTTTTTATGTGCTGCATTTAAATAATATAGCCAAAAGTTAGGAATTTTATCTATACCTGGGAATTTCCAATTGTGTGCTTTTTTTAGTGCAAATTTAACATCATCTTCTGTAATTCCAGACCATGTCTGTTCGGGTTTATTTTTCATTCGTTCTATCTCCTGCGTAATCCAATGTACTTCCTTGCTAAGTTCTTTAGGGCAAGCCCATATCTTTTCCCAGAACTGTGTGACTTCTTCCATTCTGGGGGGTACTGTCACTTCAATTCTTTTTTTACCTATTTCCCTGTAAAATCTCTTTGTATCAGTCTGAAAGATCTTGTTTTGTCTGTAAAATCTTGCTCTTTTTTCATAGCGTCTTATTCTTTGAGCCTTCAGTTGGATTTTTTGCTTTATTTTTTCTTTATTTGATAAGACGTCATTTTCATTCCTGATGTTATATTTTTTTCGGCTCTTCTTCTTTTCCTAGTTCTTACATTTATTCCTCTACTCAGTTCATCCAGTACTGACAGTTCACTTCTTAGTTGTTCGATTTCTTTTTCAATTTTTCTTTTCCAAGGTGGATCTTCACGTCTGCGAGACTGCCTTGTTTTTATTTTGATATTTAATTTTTTTGTTGCTGCTGTTGCTGATGCATATATTACTTCGTTAAGATTTGTATGAGGGTCTTCATCCAGTATTGATTTCAGTGCTGCATTGTACAGTTTAATAGTTCGGAGGTTTTGTTTTGTTGGTTGGAATTTTGGGAGCTGTTCACGTTCCTCCATTGTAATATTTTGTATTTGACTTAGATGGTTTTTTATTTCTATCTTGGCTTCCTGTATATTGTTCTTATTTTCCGTCAAATAATTATCTTCGATGTGTTCTGAACTCGTTTTATTTTTGTCTTTTAACTGACTCAGACTCAGATCATACCTTTCCAGCACTTTTAAACTTACATCATTATCTTCGCAGTGATTTGCGTGTTTCACAGTTTCTACATCATGACCTGTGACTTGTTTGATGTTATTACTTTTTATTTCTGATTCCGGTTCCTTTTCATATTTTGTTGATTCGACTCTTCTTGTTACAATTGTTTTAATTTCATGAATTTCAGCTTATTATTATTATTATTATTATTATTATTATTATTATTATTATTATTATTATTATTATTAAGCTGATTGATTATTTTCGTTTAATTTTTGTTTGTTTTTCTTGCTATTCTTTTTAAATTAAGGTTCAACAACTATTTCTACATTATTTGAAACCAAAAATATTTTGGATTGAATGAAGAATTCTTGTTTCACGATGTAATATTACCTTATCACTTTTTGCACATGCAATACCAACTTTCTAACCCATGCCTCGTGGTAGGAGATATATTCATTCTTTGCTAAAGGTATATACGTGTAAAATGATTCTAACAATCACGGCTGCAATTTAAAATCGGCTCTCCCTGTCTAGCAGGTAGAATTCAGCATATTTCAGTTGCATCTCTGTCTCAAAGGAATGCAGCTCCTTGGTGTCTCTGCCCAAGGACAGGTACGCATCATAGAGAAATATAAAATACTGAGAGATGCATCTCCTTGGGGAACAGCTGCTTGAGTTTGTATTGATTTTCTAAGCGCTGCTTAGATGTGGCACATGGCTGAAAGTAATGGGTACCCAGTAAGAAGCGGATTCACTACTCAGTTTTAACAGGTTCTAGCATAACAAGATTGCTAACCATTACACCACATCGACATACCCCAGTTACTCGACGCTGTATCACCGAATTGCACCAGAGGGGTGGATCGGTGGTCCCTACAGAGGCCATCGCAACCGACGGTTGCGAAGAGGGGCCACTTTTGGCACTCCTTGAGCGTGCGTGTTCGGGTTCCTCACACTAAATTCGACCTTTGTCGTACCACCACTCAGCGTGGAGACGAAGTAAATGTTTATATATCTATTCCTTCAGTCAATATACTCTTTCATTCCAGTGATGTTATTTGAACTCTGATTTAAGAAATTGGTCCAAAAACCGATTCCTTAAAGTCGAATTACCAAATAAAATCCAACTCACATAAATCAAAGTATTATATACGGTTTCTGCATTGTTCAACTGATGAAAATAATCATCGAGAAACAAAGAAAGTGCTAAACGTACTTATTCAAAAAGATATCTTCAATTAAAAGTGTCATTATGATATCAAGCAATATAGATTAAAATCTTCGTTTTTTATTTATTTGCTTAAATATCTATAATGGCTGCTGTTTTAAAAATTGAGAATTAGATACCGTAATCAGTTCTTTGTGTAATTAATAAGCCAACGCCAGATGTGTAATCTATGGTTTCTAATTAGAAATGCTGAAACTTTTCATTCGTTGCGTCATTAAATTCCTGTTTTATGTCAGCACAAATACTTTTAAGAAGTAACCGTTCATTAAGCATCTCATCAAATTCATCAATAACGAAACTCTACATGATAACAACAGTTTGCATGCAAAAGGTTATTTAAGACAATTTTCTTTTAATGACAAAAATGCTATCAAGTACTTATATAAACGCTCATAGTTAACCTAAATAATGACATGGATATTAATGCGTTTATATTGATAACTAAGTACGAGTTAAGCTAAAATTTTATCGGTTAGATATTTTTGTAATATAACATGCATTCGTTTTAAGTATGGGCTGCGATGGATAAATTGTCGACTACAGTATTTACATTACTCGGACTGTTGTCGTCATCTTTGTTGTCATTTGTACGATATTTCGGCCGTTGTACGCTCCGGCCTTCTTCAGGCGCTAGGAAGTTCGAACGGAACCTTTTTTTACAATCACCGAAGTATTTCATTCTCATACCTTGCGTAGTAATGCCTCAATTAGAAGTCATAAGTTATTTATCACCTGAAGAAGACCGGAGACTTACTCCTTATTATTTAAGATATCTTGTCAGTTTTATTCTTTTTTTTTCCCAAAAAAATTTAGACAATTTATCGATTGTTCCCTGTATATTTTGGATGTGCGTTGTGGTGCAGTGTATACCGACTCGGAACGACAAATCGAGGAGCCGAGTTCGAATTCTATTTGGATTCTTTGCATTCACTTACGCACATATACCCCTGGGAAAGGTATTAATCTGTCTTCCCTCCAGTTATGGGCTAAATAATAAAACAGATTGGGTTCTGTATCCTTGGACGGCAACCGGTCTACCACAGAAAGCAATGTCAACATACTGCGGGATAATCTTCTACTCAGTCATGTTTCTTTTCAGACATGATCGCCCAAAGCGTGTATCACGTATGGCACTTGACTTATATTACAGTAAGGTTCACCCTGTACAAGACCCGTGGTAGAGATTTACGTTTTTTAAATGAATAGCAAGGGTTAACACTAGACTTGACCAGGAAAAAAGCTTCTTGGAATTCGGTGCCACAGAGAAATGCATCGCGACAAGAAGTTGTTCAATTGGAACTGAGTACTCACTGATAAAATGCAAAGGGAATAACGGTTCCGTGCAGTGAAGGTTAGACCAGACGGAACCGAGCATTTTATTCTATCGTAGTAACGATAGACCAGCAAGCGTTTTGTCACATCCTGACTCTGAGAGTATTGTGGATTCCGAGCGAGGAACCGCACAAAATAATGAACAACAAAACAGATATTTGAGATAGAAAAATAAGTTATATTAAACGTAAAGATGCAAAATGGAACACAGGTTACTAATCCAGAAATAAGATTAGTAAGGAATATATATATATATATATATATATATATATACAAGTTTTGAAGTGAAGCCGAGCTGCAATTAGTAAGTTCGTGTAATACTATTCTGTCTGAGTGCAGCTCAAAGCTACTATGACTACTGACGCGGTATTCTCTGTGTAACTTCGGTATCTCTCGGTATCTCTTACGGTACTCCGGTTCGGATACGGTACTCTCTCTCTCTGGCCGGAGTACATGTATACTCAAGTCGAGTCGATTATCATAGAAAAAGGAAAGATCCCACACCAGAGCGAAAGTTTGGGCTTTAAATATAATTAAATATCGGATATTTGGCTTCAAAATCGGCTCTTCTTTAAAAAATAAGACTTGTTTTTTGTCATTGATGAAAGGAAATTTCATTGTCCATAAGAAAAATTCATGAAGTTCTACTTTATTATTATTATTATTATTATTATTATTATTATTATTATTATTATTATTATTTTGCTTTTAGTTAATTTAACAACAAAACGTACACTTGAAGTCATCAGTTATCAATTCCAATTATTAATATAGATTTAATTTTTCATTTAATCAAAAATGAATATATTTAAAATCAACTTTTTTATATAAGCATTTTACCCCAAACAAAAGAGAAGTATCACTTGTGTACGGGGGGGGGGGGGGTAAGAGAATAAAAAAGATACAGGAAATGTCAAAGAAAATATAAGAGATGAATGGGAATCAAGGAGATAAAAGATAGCAAGCAAAGTTGCATTTAGACTTTTGGAAATTGTGCCTATCTTGGAAGCAAGCAAATGAAAGTGAGATCTACAAACGGAAGTGCGATAAAAGAAACTATTAGAGTAGAAGAAGTGGTTATCTTTACCCAGTTCGACGGTAAAAGGGTGGAACCTTAATGCTAATCTAAAGACATGTGTTCAAGATACCAGGAAAGAACGCCAATCAAAGCAGTTTCCAGTAAAATACTTGATAGAGGGAAGCCACATCACACTGACTGACATATATCAATAAGAACGGTCGAAGTCCGGCCTTGCTAGTCTTTTTGTGATTACTGTTCTTTGCAATATCGCAGTGAGTATACGCAAAAACCAGCTCCAGGTTTACTTCAAGGAAGCGACACTAACTAAAGTTTCTCTCTATTTTGCAATTGCTTTTATAGTGCAATAAGTTTTATGGTTCTCTTTTTTATTCTCATCAGCCCTAACATGATAAAAATAAAATCAATTGTGTGGAAATCTTTCATTCGGAAAAGAAAAGATGAAGCTCAGTGCATAAAGTGTGAAAATACCATGAAGTCTTTTGGAGGATCTACTACATCAATGACATTTCCCTGTGTCTCTTCTACAAATACTTTCATGGCTACTGCTCAGCTGAACTTAGCTCACTGGTACCCCACCATAAATGAAATTGGTCTAGCAACAAGATTAGCAACTAGGTCTCAACCTTTTACTGTGAAACCAATAAATTGTAAACGCAAATTCTACTCCATCAGATTCTTCTCATGCACTTCCCGACTGTGAAATTCACTTCCGTTTACTTGCTTTCCCGACAGCTACAATCTCTAAGAATTTAAATGTAAAGTCAATAGTCATCTCCTATCTCACTAACCTGCATCCTGTCTCTCTCATGCTCCTTTCTCCAGCTACTCCACTCTCACCAGTATTCTCATCCTTCTCTTACCCACTTTCTGACACCCCTATAACCTGTCACTCTATCTCATGAATTTCCTCCTATGTAACCCCCTGCAAAACAGTGGCAGTAAAATGCCTTGATTGGAGCGATATGATTATAAAAAATCATCGAAACACTATTACTAAATGGGTGAAAAAAATTTAAAGAGATAGGCTTCAATAAAACAATTAAAAATATGGATTCACTTGTTTCTTATCCTATTTGCAAATTATTTCTATCGCAAATACAAATAAAGTTATACATTTTAAAGATGCACATGTACTTTATGGACACCATGTATACACTATACACACACACTTACTTGTATATTCATTTGTATAATGGAATCTCTCTTTCAATAAATACAATAAAAATATTAAAATGAATTCTTAAGAGATTTTAGTGAAACATATAAAACATATGGGCAAAATTAAAAATAAACTTAATAAAAATATGCAACAAAAATAATAGCAGTCATCATAACAGAAATCCACAAAACTGTAATTGTTGTAGTTATCGTAACAAAAACAACTCCTTACTTAATAATACATTCTTGATTAATAATATAATATATAAAAAACTGTATCAAATTAAATCATATTAACTCAGAAGAAAAACTGCATTATCATGTCCTCAATGTCAGGGTTTGCAATCCACCCTGACATCATAACATTGCCGTCATGAAACTTCGAAGTCAGCATGAATCTGGGCAGTTAAAGACACAAACATCTGTATATATATATATATATATATATATATATATATATTGTTGTGGGGAAACATACCTATTCCTCAGATAATGGACTCTCTCTCCTATGTTATTGAGAGTTAACAGCAAGTTCTTGGGAAGTTCATAGGAGTTCTTTAAACTTCTATTATAGTTCAATATAACTACTAGGCAGTTGATATTAGTCGGCAGTTAGCCGAATACTAAAGAGTCAGCATTCAGTAGAAGATTACCAAGTTCCAAACCTTTTGGGTACGTTAAGAACATTAGTAACCGACATAGCACGATTATAACCTTCAGTGCGAAAACTACTTCACAACATATATATATATATATTCTAAACATATACTGTTAAATATAAGAGACAATGAATGTCTATTATGTTTAATCATGAGCCGTTCTAAACGTCGTATTTTGGCTTTAATTTCAGTTGAAAAATAAAGACAAAAATTCTCCAAAATTTGGATAATTTTTTATTAATTTGGTTCTAAACTTTCGTCTCACATGAGCCATCTTCAGAGAGGTTATTAAGACGATAATAAAATAACATCCACCATCACCGATGATTTCATTTTGTTTTATTTTATTTATTTTATTTTGTTTTGACATAAAACTCCGTTAGCGGAGTTTTATGTCAACACAAAATAAAATCGTTGGTGATGGTGGATGTTATTGTATTACCGTCTTAATAACCTCTCTGAAGATGGCTCATGTGAGCCGAAAGCTTAGAACCAAATTAATAAAAAATTATCCAAATGTTGGAGAATTTTTTTTCTTTATTTTCAACTGAAATTAAAGCCAAAATACGACGTTTAGAACGGCTCATGATTAAACATAATAGACATTCATTGTCTCTTATATTTATGAAAAGAAATACAAGGATAGATTATGGAAACCGGTTTAGGAGAAGAAATACCAGGATAGACTTTAACAACCGGTTAATGATAACGAATACAAGGATAGGCTATAGGGACCAGTTTAGGAGAAGGAATACAAGGATAGACTGAAATTAAAGAAATGGCTCAATGATTAAACATAATAGACAATCATTTTCTCTTATATTTAACAGTTTATGTTTAGAAAATTATTTACGGCCTCGATACACTATATATATATATATATATATATATATATAGAATATCGAGGCAGCAAGTAATTTTCTAAACATATGCTATTAAATATAAGAGAATGAATGTCTATTATGTTTAATCATGAGCCGTTCTAAACGTCGTATTTTTGCTTTAATTTCAGTTGAAAATAAAGACAAAAATTCTCCAACATTTGGATAATTATTTATTGGTTTTCTTCTAAGCTTTCGGCTCACATGAGCCATCTTCAGAGAGGTAGTTTAAACTGAAATATTATAAAATCCACCATCACCGACGATTTTATTTTGTGTTGACATAAAACTCCGCTTGGCAACGGCAATAGTTACCAAAAATAATAAACGCAGTTCTTAAGTTTGCGATGCGGTTTTATGACGTCACACCGCGGGATAGCGCGAAATGACAACAAAACCATGTAGTCAAATGCAATGTAATATGTTATTTCCTGTTTTAAAGTTGATTTTATTGAGTGTTGGTTGTTTTGATTTGATGTACATGGCCTCCAATATCTGCAGGTTCCTCTTACTGCGTGTATGAGTAAGGATCACCGTATTGTTAACCAAAATCTGTCTGATATTACCTACATCTTTATGTTTAATAGTACTCTGATCAGAAAGATGACATGTAAGTCTACGGGAGAGCGTGGTTGTAGTAAAACCAATATATGTACTAGGTTTTTGATTAGTATCAGAGATGCAACTACAACCACGCTCTCCCATAGACTTACATGTCATCTTTCTGACCAAAGTACTATTAAACATCTCTGAAGATGGCTCATGTGAGCCGAAAGCTTAGAAGAAAACCAATAAATAATTATCCAAATGTTGGAGAATTTTTGTCTTTATTTTCAACTGAAATTAAAGCAAAAATACGACGTTTAGAACGGCTCATGATTAAACATAATAGATATTCATTGTCTCTTATATTTAATAGCATATATATATATATATATATATATATATATATATATATATATATATATATAACACATCACTCAATAAATCCCGGGTCTAAATAATAAAACAATCTTAGGCATAATTTGACTTTATTCATCAACATAGTCTCTTTCTAGGTTGATAGACTGACTCCAACGCTTCTCTAACAATTCGATGCCTTATTATACAATGATTTGTCATTGGCCTCAGAATACGCCTCAGTTTCTGATATCACTTTTTCATTAGAGCCAAATCTCTCTTCCTTTAGCATACTTTTGAGGTCGTAAATTCTCCAGATGCCAGATCTAAAAATTATGGTTGATGCAGAAGCGATTCGAAGTGCAAATTATGTAGTTTTGCGATTGTTGCAATCGATTTGTGACACGGTATGTTTTCTTCGTGAAAGGTAACTTTTTCTTCTCCATTTGTGGCCGTTTCTTGTACAATTTCTTCCTTCCAACCCGCCAATAATGCTTTATATTTGCTATTGATGGTTCTTCCTTTTTCAAGGTAATCGATGAACAAAATATCTTGCTCATCCCAAAATACGGTGGCCAAAATTTTGCCTGTGGATGTTTACGTTTTTGCTCGCCTTAGACGGCTTTCAGCTGCTGCTGCCCAGTCAGCTGACTGCCGATTTGACTATGGAGTGATGTACTGGATCCATATTTCATCCATTGTCACGTAGTTACTCAAAAAACTTTTTTCTGCATTGAAACAGTTAAAAACAAAGCTCTGAATCGTTGACGCGTTGTCGTTTTTGATTGACTGTGAGCAAAAGCGGCACTCACTTTGAACACTATACTGCAAAATGGCGAATATACTGCCTTCTGATATGTTCAACTCCTCTGCTATCTCACGCATCTTCAATTTACGGGTTCGGGCGTTTTTTGATGTTCTTTCGAACAAATGCCGATTTTGGGCGACATGAGCAATCACATTATTTGTGTCTGTACGATTGCGTTTAAAGTCAGTAATCCACATCTTAAACGTTGTTTTCGACGGAACAAAGTTCGAGAAATACTTATCAAACCATTTCTATGCTGGAACAGTACTTTTCCTATCAGAAAACAATGCTTTATCAACAAACGAGATTCAAATGTTTTCATTGTTTTGAAAATTTGTAAGAGTAGCATCACTCAAATAAATGTAATTTGTAAACTAATAATCCGACTGGGCTCAAACTTTTCAGGTGCCATTTGAAGGTTAGTACTTCATAAAAATCGTATAGATTTTTTTTAGTGGTGCGATGTGTATCTCAGGCCTTGGACTTATTGAGTCCTGTGTTCTATATATATATATATATATATATATATATATATATATATATATCAGTAAAGAAATCCAGTAGAATATTGGTAAATAATCCCAAAAGATCTTAGTAATATCGATTTAATATTAAAATTGATTTATCAGAGAATTCACTGTAAATCATATATATATATATATATATATATATATATATATATATATATATATCATTATATTTTTATTATCTATCTAAACTTATTTATAAATGAAACTTTGTGTATGTGTCTGTGTGTGTGTGTCGGTTAATTATAGACTCCGAAACGGCTGAATTGATTTTCTTGAAAATTTACACAGTTGTGCCTTAAGCGTCTGTGAGTGTTCCTAGCTAGGTTTTGTGTCGAGGTAACCCCGATAAATATTGAAAATCGATAATCAAAAAAATCTGGTTATATAAGGATTGGTCCGATTTTAATCAAATTTGATACACTCATAGACAAAGTCATAAGAAACGATATTCAGAAATTTCAAGGTTGCAGTTCTCATAATAGTGCAGAAAATCGATAATATATATATATATATAAAAGGCAAGATGTTTGTGTGTATATCTGCTTATCTGCCTGGATGTCTATATTTTTTCAGCCCTTTTATTTTAGTTTTTGCTTCGGGTTTGGCTCAAAGTAAGTGTAATTGTAGTTCTTAATCTCAGCCATGATACCATTTACTCAGAGGACTTATTTAGCCTACAAAATTCAGTTTGCGACGAAAAAACTTATTCGATATCGATAGCAGAAAATCAAAATTTGACTTACATCCATTTTTCTTTCAGTCTACGGTTTCGCTTTAAGTGGAAACAACTATTGTTTTTTTTTTTCTTGTCTTTCGTCCACAGAGTCTGAGTTCCAGGACCATGGATTAGTTTTAAAGCTTTCATTACACCCGAGCAACGCCAGGCTATACTGTTAGTAATTGTTATAAAACCTTTATATTGCTATACAAAATATTTCATGTTTCAATTCTATGAACTGTTCTTAATCAGACGATAAGCGAAAGAAAGACAAAGATGGCGTAGATGAGTTGTCGGCTAATTGACGCAAAAAGAAAACTATCACTGAAAATATACTGGAATACTAGATTAATTTAATTAGTAAGATCGCCATTGGCTTTAACCATGACCTCCAGTCAACTTCAACATCTCCAGCAACTTCTCTGAACGGTCTCCTTGTTTAATTTAGTAATTGCTGGCATGTTCTTTGCCTACAGTTAATCTTTGGTGTATAGATAGAATTGTGTTATTCTCTCTCTCGATTACACCCTACACATAAAAATGAATGTAATTGCAGGCTATAGAGTTAGCTGCTCAGATTTAATGTGTGATGTAGACGCTGAAATTATTTGACAGCAGTGACTGTGCTCATTTGCTTGTGTGGCATGGTGCAGAATATTGTTGCCAGACATAGATACTACCAGCAGCCACCCTCATGACTCAGGACGGCACTATCTCTTCAACATAATTGATCTATGCATCCGTGTTGAGTCGGAGGCGCTGTGGGATGTTGGATAGAGGCATAATGTCACCATCATTAGGAATCAATCAAAACATCATGATGTCGACTGAATATATCATCAAATTTATTTTCTAACAGATGGTGCCCAACTGACTCAACCATACAATGCAAATTCAAAGTCATTCAACTCGCATGCACGAAATTAACAATATAAAATAGCGACAAGTTTCCAATCACACCCTGTATATGGTGGGGAAATATATGTTCATTTTAGAAAAATATTTTTTCGATCTTTTTTAAAATTATTCATATTATTGGAAAATTTGTGCTATCTAAGGCCTGTTTTAGAATTCATTTTCTAAGTTTTGAATTTCGAAAACGAACCGATTGCCTGAATTGTTTATTTTACAATTTACCCATGGTTACGTTCACGTTACTTTCCGCTAATATTTACAATAGTATATATATATATATATATATATATATATACAATAGTATATATATATATATATATATATATATATATATATATATATATACATTACCGGTCATAATTATTAGTCACACCAGTTTTTTAAAAGAAATGATGTATTTCATAATATTTTTAGTATTTATTGCCAAGTGGATAATTCTAAGTGAAAATAGAATTGTTCTTTTGTAATACCGCACAATAAGAGGTGATTCAAATGAACTGTTCTGGTGTCCAGTTTTTTGTGCTCTCTTCCCCATGCTAGTCTCTTCTTCCTTTTGGCTGGCCAAAGCAAATTCTTCCTGGCTGCCTAGTAAAATTTGGCAAAATAATAATAACAAAAGAACCATTCTATTTTCATTTAGAATTATCTACTTGGCAATAAATACTAAAAATAGTATGAAATAAATCATTTTAATTTTAAACTGGGGTCGTCTAATAATTATGGCCGGTAGTGTATGTAAACATGTATGTACAAATGTGCACAAACGCCCCTGTATATATATATATAAACTTATTTATAAATGGAACTTTGTCTGTGTGTGTATGTGTGTGTGTGTCTGTGTAGTTTTGTGTGTGCCCGTTACCTATATACTCCAAGACGGCTGAACCAATTTTCCTGCACTATAAGCGTCTGCGAGTGTTCCTGGCTAGGTTTTGTGTCGAGGTAACCCCGATAAATATCGAAAATTGATAATCGAAAAAATCGTGTTATAGAAGGAGTGTTCCGATTTTAATCAAATTTGATACACTCATAAACAAAGACATAAGAAATGATATTTAAAATTTTCAAGGTTGCAGTTCTTACAATAGTGCAGAAAATCGATAATATATATATATATATATATATATATATATATATAAGGCAATATGTCTGTGTGTGTGTCTGTTTATCTGTCTATATGTCTGTATTTTTTTCAGTCCTTTTATTTTATGTTTTGCTTCGGGTTTGGCTCCAAGTAGTTATAATTGTAGTTCTTAGTCTCAACCATGAGACCATTTACTCAGAGAACTTATTTAGCCTTCAAAATTCAGTTTACGACGAAAAAACCTTCTTTGATATCGATACCAGGAAATCAAAATTTGACTTACATCCATTCATTTTTCTTTCAGTCTATGGTTTCGCTTTAACTGGAAACAACTATTGCTTTTTAGTCTTTCATGCCAATATCTAAAGAGTCTGAGTTCCAGGACCATGGATTAATTTTAACGCTTTTATTACACCCGAGCAACGCCGGGCTATACTGCTAGTATATATAAAATCGTAAATCTATCGGTCCTATTTACCTGGATTCATATATATATATATATATATATATATATATATGATTCCAGGTAAATAGGACCCATAGATTTACGATTTTGAGTTCTTTGACATTTATTTTTCTAAACAGTGCCTCGATACAGTAAATATTGTAGAGCATAATCATATAATTATGAATTCAATGTAAATCATGAATGAATTAATGTAAGTAATTTTCACAACCAACTTGAATAGATTCTATCTCGAAACATATGTACTTTTGATTCATAATTATGTTTAATCATAAGCATTTCTAAACATAGTATTTTGGCTTTAATTTCAGGTGAAAATAAAGACAAAATTTCTCCAACATTTGGATAATTTTTTATTAATTTGGTTCTAAGCTTTCGGCTCACATGAGCCATCTTCAGAGAGGTTACAAGAACGTTAACTGATGTTGAATGTTTTTATGTTAACGTCCTTGTAACCTCTCTGAAGTTGGATCATGTGAGCCGAAAGCTTAGAACCAACTTAATAAAAAAATTATCCAAATGTTTGAGACATTTTGTCTTTATTTTCACCTTAAATTAAAGCCAAAATACGATGTTTAGAACAGCTTATTTTTAAACATAATAGACATTCATTGTCTCTTATATTTAACAGTATATATATATATATATAGATATATATAGTCATCCGTAGACAGATTTGTTTTGCTTTATCTCAGCTCATCAGTACGGTTAGACATCCGATTGATTTTAGCCTGGATTAAAACCCGACCGAATTGCATCAGTCGACGATTCTACCTCTGAAGTATGGGCGCTCGGTAGAAGAAGGGAGACTTTTAGCGTGTGATATACAATGAAAACATACGCCAGTAGCTAAGAGTGTTCTAATTCATTACTGAATGAACGAAGCGTAGATGCTAGAGTAATGCAGGTAGAGAGCGAGAGAAAAACAAGTAGTTTAGAACGTTGGCTTTCTATCGATGAGACCCAGAATTTGTGGTGATCTAGTCATACCTTTGTCTAATCTTCGTCATTCTTATTAGTATTACCGCACTAGTGGGATTTAAGAAAAGAATAAGAAACGATAAAGTGTTTAACAATACTACTACACTAAGTCTGTCTTTTTCATGTTTCAATATGATTTAAAAGTGAATATCAGTCAGTTAAATGCCATACGCGATACACGCTTGGGCGATCATATCTCGTAAGAGACATGACTGACTGTGCAAAAGATTATCCCGCAGTAGGTTGCCATTGCTTTCTGCGGTAGACTGGTTGCCAGCCAAGGCTATAGAACCCAATCTGTCCTGTTGTTTGACTCATAGCTAGAGGGAAGAGACGGATTAATACCTTTCCCAAGGGTATTTCTGCGTAAGTGAATGCAAGAAATTCAACTGGAATTCGAACTCGGCTTCTCGATTTCTTGTTCCAAGTCGATATCCACTGCACCAGAACGCACAAATTGCATATAAGTATAATGAATATAAAAAAATATTAAAAATCCAAATCTTTGTACAAATGTCACTTGCCTTGAGGAAACGATTGAATTGGTAATCGACACAGTGAAACTATGAAATGTAAGAAGAGAACCTTAAATGCAACAAAAATGTAAGAAGATGGCGAACGTGGTCATCTTTAAATAATTCTTTTGTTTTAGTTAATAAGATAAATTAATCTAATACTTTTATGTAATTTTTCTGGACATCTCTTGTTATTTTATTCATTATAAGTCTATTTGAGGAGAATTAGCCAAAAGATAAGAGAGTTCCATGAAATTTATAATAAACTATTTGATTAATTGCTATTAATTACTAAATTTCTAGATGAACACAATCCTTATCAAGTTACACCCACTTTCAATTGCATACTGTTCACGCGGATTGGGCTTCAACCATTTTGCCGTTTGTATTACAAGGATAAACATTTTTCTAAAGACAACTGAAGTTTGTAAAAAGATTGGATGTTGTACACTTTTTATACCTGGATACAATTTTTAAATATAACCTGAAGAAGGTATTTATATCAAGTCGCATATCTGAACAAACGCTTTTTTTCTATTTTAAATCTCGTTCTTTTCTAACTTTAAAAAAACTGGAAGTGTTACGGCAATCATTTCGTTTTCTATTATTATTATTATGTCATTTTTCATTAAAAACCGATTTCTGCTATGGTTGCACTACCTACCAAGTCTGCAGGAAAACTTAAGACGGGTCGTGATTTGTTATCATGGCCCCATTTCAGGGTTTTTTCATATCTCCTCTATCATCCCTAGCGTTACATAGACAATTTCTCCTTAGTGTGTGGGCTGTACTTAACAAGACAATTTTTGTATATCTCTTGAGCTGTGGTTTCCAGGGATTCTTTCAATGTGTTGTTTTGTTCCATTTTTTATCATTCCAAATGCACCTACTATCACTGGCACGATTCTTGTTTTCAATTTCCACAATATTTCTATTTAAATTTCCAGGTCTTTATATTTTGACAGTTTTTTGAATTCCTTAGTTGCTATGTTAAAATCCGCTGGACAAGACATATCAATTAATAAGCAAGATGTTTCTTTTTGTCTTTTAACAATAATGTCCGGTGTATCTGCTTCATTTTTTTCTGTATGTATAGATGATGTAATCTCATAGAATGGTGACATCTTCGATTTCTGTAACCGGTGCTGGGTGATGTTCATACCAGTGTTTGTTTACATATCTTCCAAAGTGTTAGCATATTGTCTAGTGCAAACATTGACATTATTCTATCGTGACGGTTTTTATATTCATTTGGCGCAAATACAGGATATCCTGAGATTAGAAGGTCTATTGTTTCTTGGTATTTATCACAGAACCTGCATTTTCAATCCATATTATTATGTATGATATTTGTCTGAAGGTTCTTAGTGAAAAGACTTTCGTGTTATTATTATTATGTCATTTCCATCATATTTCGATTTCTGCTTTGGTCTCACTACCAACCAAGTCTGCGAAGTGACCTAAGGCAGGTCGTGGCGTGTTGCTATGGCTCCATTTCATGTTTTTCTATCTCCCCTATCATCCCTAGCATTACATAGATAAAGTTTTCCTTCGTGTGTGGGATGTACTTAATAAGACAATTTTTTGTATATCTCTTAAGTTGGGTTTCCAGGGATTCTTTCAATGTGTTGTTTTGTTCCATTTTTTATCATTCCAAGTGCACCTACTATCACTGGCACAACTCTTGTTTTCAATTTCCACATTTTTTCTATTTCAATTTCCAGGTCTTTATATTTTGACAGTTTTTCAAATTCCTTGATTGCTATGTTACAATCCGCTGGACAAGCCATATCAATTAATAGACAAGTTTTCTCCTTCTGGTTTTTAACAATAATGTCGGGCCTGTTTGCTTCAATTTTTCTCTCTGTGTAGATGGTGTAATCTGATAGAATGGTGACATCTTCTATTTCTGTAACCGGTGCTAGGTGATGTTCATACCTGTGCTTGTTTACAGATTTTCCATAGTGTTTGTACATTGTTCAATGTAAATATTGCCTCACTCTATCGTGGGTATTTTCATATTCATTTGGGGCAGGTACAGAACAGCCTGAGATTAGATGGTCTATTGTTTCTTTATGCTTATCACATAACCTGCATTTTGAATCCATATTATTATGTATATTATTCGCCTGAAAGTTTCTAATGAAAAGATTTGGTCTTGCGCTGCAAGAATAAAGCCTTGAGTCTCAGACTATAATCCAGATGCACGTAACCATCGATGAGTATTAACTTTTTCAACATTGGATTTATTGGCACGTTCTGGATATTGGCCATGCAAAGGTTTGTCTTCCCAGCGTTGTTTCATCTGTTCAAGAGCTTTATCTTTGGCTTTCATTTTCATATTTTTTGCCGCAATAGTTGGTCCTTGGCTTCTGTTTTGATTTTCTACAGAATCTACTAACTGTATATCTTTCTACGGTTGTTGTAGTTTTCAAAGATAGTTCTAGTTTAAATAATACTGTAGCTCTTTCGGATTTGGACTCGTAAAGATGATCAATAAGAGAATTTGGATGATTCCTGCGGTGACAAGTGAAAAACCTTCGTACTTTGACATACACTCGCTTAATGTCAGCTATGGTCCAGTTAATCATCTTCCTTATTTAGAACTGTTTTTTTGTGTGTGTGTGGGTAGGGCATTTTCAAAAAGACATCCTGGTTACCTATTCGTTTCGTCAATGTAATTCTCAGTATACTTTCACAGGACTATATTTTTTCGCCTTCAGTTTTCTCCATGGAAAATTATGATATTATTACGCACGTAAGTAAAATGTTAAGAAAATATAAATAAAATAACAAACACAGTATTTGACAATGTTAAACAATATTTCAGCAGTAACGTCGTCTTCAAGTTATAAATATTTTTAAATTTCAAGTAAAAAATATATAAATCTAAAACAAAAGTTAAGTTTTGTACAAACGTTGCTTTTCTTGTGATGAAAAAACGGTTGTCCTGGTAATCAACGCGCCAGAACGAATGAAACGCTGCCAGCGTGATTGCCTTCAAGTAAAACCTGCGTAATATGATGGCGGTCTTGGTCGTCTGGGAAATTTCCGCGAGGTGATTAGTTACTAAAAGGAATTAATCAAGCAGTATAAATCTTATGGAACTCTCTTCTCATTCTGTTCATTCACCCAGGGATGGAAAGTTAGTAATTTGCTTACATAACCATCCTCATGCGTTTTATTTTAAGGGTGGAAAGTCGAAAAGTGGGTAGATTCTGTATATTTTTCAGAATGTGCATCTGAAGATGATTCTTGAAATTCCAGTCATTTGTAATAAAATGTTCTGCAAAATCTGTTAATAATGCATTTTTTTGTCTTTTTTTTGTTTTTGTTTTTTATTACAAGACAAGCGACATTTGTAAAAGAATTATATTTTTTGTAGATTTATATATTTTTATATTTGAATTTTTTAATTAATATAATAATTTAAACATGCACATATGAACTCGTCCAACTATAAATATGCAGCAGTTTCTGCTTTGTGTCACAAGTCTATTTCAACAGAGGCTGAAATACGAGTCACCTCTCAATTGCATCTCTGTCATCGGGCAGAGTGCAGCTGGGTTGTATATCTGTCCGAGGACGGACACGCTGCTGAGAAAAAATATACTGTGGGGTGTCAGATACTAGGGGGCATCACCCCAAGCTTTACCTCTCCCTCGGGAAAAGTTTTAGTTTATTGCCTGGCGTCTGAGGCATCTCTAAAAAGGAGAAGTGAAGAGGGGGCTTGAGAATTTTTCTACGTTACTGCCGATAAACTCAACTAAAAACTGACCTTGTGTCGCATCTGTTGCATGGTGTGTGCAATAGTAGATAATAAAGTCTATTCCAGCAGATAGCTCAAACAGTCACGCTAGTGACGTTCACATTTTGAATGTGTATTGTACTACTGTTCTTTGTTGATATATTTAACACTATTCATACGTTGTGTCTTTGTTTCTGGCCCCTAACAAGGTTACAACATTAATGTAACTTGAAGAAGGCAGACACACGATTGAAACATGTTTACATTAAAACACCGTTTTTTTCTTTCTTGTCTTAAATCTCACTCTTCTTTTAAGTGTTGAAAAATATTGGAAACTTTATATCAATCATTTTGGTCATTATTATTATCATTATTATTATTATCATTATTATTATTTATTATGTCATTTTTCATCATATTTCGATTTCTGCTTTGGTCTCACTACCAACCAAGTCTGCGGGGAGACCTAAGGCAGGTCGTGGCGTGTTGTTATGGTCCCATTTCATGTTTTTTTTATCTTCCCTATCATCCCTAGCAGTACATAGATAAAGTTTTCCTTGGTGTGTGGGCTGTACTTAATAAGACAATTTTTTGTATATCTCTTAAGCTGGGGTTTCCAGGGATTCTTTCAATGTGTTCTTTTGTTACATTTTTTATCATTCCAAGTGGACCTACTATCACTGGCACAACTCTTGTTTTCAATTTCCACATTTTTTCTATTTCAGTTTTCAGGTCTTTATATTTTGACAGTTTTTCAAATTCCTTGGTTGCTATGTTACAATCCGCTGGACAAGCCATATCAATTAATAGACAAGTTTTCTCTTTCTGGTTTTTAACAGTAATGTCTGGCCTATTTGCTTCAATTTTTCTCTCTGTGTAGATGGTGTAATCCCATAGATTGGTGACATCTTCGATTTCTGTAACCGGTGCTGGGTGATGTTCATACCAGTGTTTGTTTACAGATTTTCCATAGTGTTTGCACATTGTTCAATGTAAATATTGCTCAACTCTATCGTGGTGACTTTTATATTCATTTGGAGCAAGCACAGAACAGCCTGAGATTAGGTGGTCTATTGTTTTCTGGTGTTTATCACAAAACCTGCATTTTGCATCCATATTATTATGCATAATATTTGCCTGAAAGTTTCTCGTGAGATGACTTTGGTCTTGTGCTGCAAGAATAAAGCCTTCAGTTTCAGACTTTAATCCAGATGCACGTCACCATCGAATGAGTATTAACTTTATCAACATTGAATTTATTGGCACGTTCTGGATATTGGCCATGCAGAGGTTTGTCTTGCAAGGCGTTGTTTCATCTGTTCAAGAGCTTTATCTTTGGCTTTCATTTTCATATTTTTTGCCGCAATAGTTGGTTCTTGGCTTCTGTTTTGCTTTTCTACAGAATCTATTCACTGTATATCTTGTTTGTATTTACTGCCTTCTTTTATTATTGAATATTTTTTCTTTCTTTCTTCATGTTGCCTTACTAATTGTATCATCCAATCCTTTGTTGTTTCTATGTATGTTAGTAAGCCAATAGTTGTTGTCTTGTATGACAATTCCAGCTGAATAAGACCTCTTCCACCTTCTTTACGGGGTATGTATAGACGGTCTACATCAGCCTTTGGATGATGCATCTTATGCTTAGAAAGAAGCTTTCTTATTTATAATCCATTCGCCTGATGTCGTTTAGAGTTCAGTTTAGGATGTCGAAGCTCTATTGGACAACTGGGGTTACAAGGCAATTATTGCCATAACTCTGTTCTGAGAATTCAATTCAGTTTTTAATATCATTCGTAGCCTTCTATAGTACTCTTTACGCACTATTTCCTTCATTTTTTATGGTGAATGTTTTCACTCTCATTTACACCTAGGTATTTTTAAGCTTCTTCTGGTTTCAATTCTTTTATTGTTACAGCAGGGTCTAAGCTAATTGAGGATGTTTCTTGTATTGATCCACGTAAAACTGTAGCTTTAGCACATTTATTCAAATTGAATTTCATTCCAATGTTTTTGCTGAAGCATTTTACAGTTTGCAGAAGACCTTCCAGCTCATTATCATTCTTAGCATATAACTCAAGTCATCCATGTAAAATAGATTGCTTATTTTCTTTTGGCCTATTTTATAACCACATTCTGTCTTATTAAGTTGACTGGTTAGTGCTATTAATGATATGCAGAATAGTAATGGAGACAAAGAATCACCTTGAAATATACCTCTTTTGATGTTTATTTCATCAGACTTATAGGTTCCATTTATATGATTGAGGTAAAGGGTTGTTTTCCATATAGACATGCATTGTTTGATGAAATTGATGATGACGGGTGATATCTTGTATATATTTAAAGTCTTTAAAATCCAGGAATGTGGCACACTATCGAATGCCTTACGATAATTATTATTATTATTATCGTCAATATTATTATTACTATTATTATTATTATTATTATTATTATTGCATTAATCTCTAACGAATACACATCTCCTTTCAGGCACCCCCCCCACTGAACTAAGGTTAAAAGTTGCATCATGACATTTTTCAGTGAACGTTTTTGTAAAAAATAAAAATATAATCACGTATGATCATACACATTTGACAGTTTGCATAGTTAAAGCCCTTCGAAGGAGGTGATCTGTCTTCTAAGAAAATGTTTTTGTATTTTGTATTTTAAGGCATGCCCTAACAGGAATCCTTTCAATGAGTTTATTGGAATTCTTTTCAAATCTATCCGAGTGTGAAAACAACAAGTGGAATCCTCGTCTACTGCATTTTTAGATTCCGACTTCAAAATCCTTGTATTTTAAGAATTTACTTTTCAAAAACTTCAAAGGTGCTTTACAATATGCAGAATCGTCAATAGGATATCACATTCAATTTTTATTTTTAGATTAGCTTTGATTATTGGGTCTGTGTGAATTTGAATGTTTTATAAAAATGTTACCATGTTGTCATTTTTTGTCATATTTCGATTTCTGCTATGCTTGCACTATCTACCAAACCTAAGGCAGGTTGTAGTGTGTTGTTATGGCTACATTTCATGTTTTCTTAATATCTCCCTAACATCCCTAGCATTACATAGACAAAGTTTTCTTTAGTGTGTGGGCTGTACTTAACAACACAATTTTTGTATATTTTTTAAGCTGGGGTTTCCAGGGATTCTTTCAATGTGTTGTTTTGTTCCATTTTTTATCATTCCAAATGCACTTACTATCACTATTATTGTTCATGTTTTCAATTTCCACATGTTCTCTTTTTCAATGCTATTAATGACATGCAAAATATTAAGGGAGACAAAGAGTTAGCTTGAAATATAACTCTTTTTATGTTTATTTCACCAGATTTATAAGTTCCAATTATATGATTGAGGTAAAGGGTTGTTTTCTATCTCGACATACATTGCTTGATGAAATTTGATGATGATGTGCGATATCTTGTATATATTTAATGTCTTTAAAATCTAGCAATGTGGTATACTATCGAATGCTTTACGATAATCTATCCGGCAGTACTAAGATTTTTCTTTGCATTGAAGCAGTTTTCCAGGATCATTCTGTTAATAAGCAATTGGTTTTTACATCCGTAACAGCCACGTTTGAACCCTTGTTCAAGCGGCAGTATGTCATTTCATTCCAAGAAGAATTAAGTCTGTTTTGTTAAAATAGATATTCATATTTTGTATGTTGTCGGAACGCATGTAAATGGTCTGTAGTTTTTCAGGTTGTGTCACTTTTCTTGGGTAGAAGAAATGTAATTCCTTTGGTCTTCCATGCAGGAATTTTAGTGGGATCGTTAGCCATTTCTTGAAGTTCTTTCGCTAGTTTTTTATGTGCTGAATCTAAATAATTTAGCCAAAAGATAAAAATTTTATCTGTTCCTCGAAATTTCCAATTGTGTGCTTTTTTTCAGGGCACATTTAACATCCTCTTCTGTGATTCCGGCCTAAATCTGTTTTGGTTTATTTCTCATCTATTTGTTGCGCAATCCAATCTGCTTCTTTTTTTATGTTCGTTAGGGCAAGCCAATATTTTTTCCCAGAACTGTATAACGTCTTCCATTTTTTTTATTAAGGGGGCTGTCACTTCAATTCTTCTTTTACCTATTTCCCTGTAAAATTTCTTTGCATCGGTTTGAAAAATCTTGTTTTGTCTGTAGAATCTTGATCTTTTTTCATAGCGTTTTATTCTTTGAGCCTTCAGTTGTATTGTTTGCTTCATTTTTTCCTTAGTTGATAGGACTTCATTTTCATTTCTAATGTTGTATTTTCTTTCAAATCTTTTTCTTTTTCTATTTCTTACATTTATTCCTCTTGTCAGTTAATCGATTACTGATAATTCACTTGTAAGTTGTTCGACTTCTTTTTCTATTTTTTCTTTTCCAATGTGAATCTTCATGTCTGCGAGACTACCTTGTTTTTAATTTGATGTTCAATTTTGTTGTTGCTGCTATTGCTGATGCATCTGTTGCTTTATTGAGATTTATATGAATGTCTTTTTCATCCAAAATTAATTTTAGTGCTGCATTGTAGAGCTTAATAGTTAAGAGGTTATGTGACTTTAGGAGTTGTTCTCGTTCCTCCATTGCAATATTTTGTATCTGACTTATATGGCTCTTGATTTCTTCCTTGGCTTCTTGTATACTGTTCTTGTTTTCCGTAAAATAATTCTGTTCAATGTGTTTTGAACTCGTTTTATTGTCGTCTTGTAACTGACTCAGAGCACACCTTTCCAGCACTTCTAAACTAACAGCATTATCTTGACAGTGATTTGTGTGTATCACGGTTTCTACATTATGGCTTGTTTATTTCTGGTTCCGGTTCCTTTGCATATTTTGTTGATTCGTCTATTCTGGTTGCAATCTTTTATCTCATTAATTTCAGCCTCTGTCAATCGGTTATTTCGCATAATGTATCTTCGTACTTTGTCTAATTAATTTTCGTCAATGTACTTTCTATTTGTTTGTACAACCTTTTCTCGCCAAATGCCATATGTTTGGCAAGTTATTTTTTTTTTTAGGTTTGAGTAAAGCTTCTTAAAATGCAGTTATAACGACTTTGTACTCCTCCCGAGACCATTTTATGTTTTCTTTCTTTAAATATACGGCTATAGATCTAGCTGGAGAATTTTCAGGGCCATCATTAGGATTATCCTGGTTGTGGGGACATGAAGATTAATTCTTTGTGTAGGAGTTTGTTCCTATGACAGATTTTTCGACCTCAGGTAGGTTCCCTCCTGAAGGACGGTCTCCTTGTTTATCCACTGGAAAAGCCATACTGGACTTTTTATTTCTATTTGTAATTCTTATATTTTTCTTATGAGTGGCGCATGGGTCCAAAAGTTTACCCAAAGTTGCCCGGCACGTTGAGTAACGGTCTTTTCCAAACAGGGACCGAAGCCTGTAGGGGATCGTTTGTGACCTCATAAAGCAGTAGTTATTCACTCCTCGGTACGATTAACACCTTGAGTTGCAGGTGGTTGTTTGGTGTTTTCCTTCTCCTAAATGGGTTGCCAAGCGACAGTTGACAGAGACGCGATTGGAATTCAAAGAGAAAAACGCTGGTTTAAAAACTCTTTGGACGTAACAGCCGCTCAACAAAACAAAACATCACTACACTAGAGTATTTTGTTAAAAAAAACTGTTACTACCACCACTAGTCCTTGTAACAAAAATAATTAATAGGAAAAACATTAATGGAAAAGAAAAATTTGATATATGTTTAAGTTTATTACTACTGAGAAATTATAAAATAATCATTTATTCGCTTACTATATATTCATTTATTTTTCATTAAAGTTATCGAAAATAGTTATAAAAATAAAATAAAATAATCAAATAAATAAATAAATGAAATGAATAAGTAAATAAATAAAAATAAATATATATTCTTACTAAGAAAGAATATCGTAGATATTGTATCATTTGTTTTTCCTCGTATTTTTCCTGTTGTTTTGTTTTGTTTTTTGTTTTTAATATAGTTTAAAAAAATATATTTCCAAATATCGACAACTAAAGGAAATATAAATAATAAGAAAACAAGTTGATGAATCTATTAGGATCATTTAAAGAACAAACAGATATGAAAAAATTCATTTTTACGTTAAAATGGTAAAACAAAATTTAATATAGAAAAAATTCAATGAGAATAACGTTGGTTAAAAAAAAACATGGACATAACAGCCGCTCAACAAAACAAAAAACATCACTATAGAGTATTTTGTTTAAAAGATTGTTGCTACTATCACTAGTCATTTTAATAAAAATAATTAAGAAAAAAATTTAATGAAAAATAAAAAGCTGACATAAGTTTAAGTTTATTATTGCTGTGAAATTTTAAAATAATAATTTGTTCGCCCAGTTATTTTTTCGTTAAAGTCGTCAAAAATAAGGTTATCAATAAGTAAATAGATAAAATGAATGAATAAATAAAAAATAAATAAATACGTATTCTTTCATAGATAGAATATCGTAGAAATTATATCAAACTGTTTTTCATCGTATTTTTCCTGTTGTTTTGTTTTTGTTTTGTTTTTGTTTTTAAGAAAAATTTTCATAGGTTTTTCTTTTTTTAAATATTTCGAAATATCGTCAACTAAGAAAAATATGAATAATAAGAAAACTATCTAATGAATCTATTAGGATAGTTTAAAGAAGAAACCGATTGAAAAAATTCATGTTTACCTTAAAATGGTAAAACAAAATTTCATTAGAAAAAATGTTAGGTTTTCAAGAGATTCAGAAAATCACGTCATTCTCGTAATTCCAGATGTCATTATGCCATTATTATTATTATGTCATTTTTATCCTAATTCGATTTCTGCTATGGTTACACTACCTACCAAGTCCGCAGAAAAACTTAAAGCAGGTCGTCGTGTGTTGTTATGTCTACATTTCATGATTTGCCTTTCTAGCATTTTTTCTATTTCAATTTCCAACTCTTTAAACTCTGATAGTTTGTCAAATTTATTATTATTATTATTATTATTATTATTATTCAGTAATGCGTTTATCTTTATCGGAATTCGCCTCGCTACTTAAGGAAAGAAAAGAAAACTTCAAATAAACCACTGAACTAACTGTGGCTAGTTTCTCTCTTCAAAGAAGATATTATTACATAGGGGAAAAAAAGCGAAAACTTTCTTGCGTTATCTTAGAAATCATGAAGAAATACAATTCCTCGAAGTTCTATTCCACTCGTTTTCAAGGACTTTAACATTGCAAGAATCTCTTTAAGAAAACTGCGCATGTATCCATAGATCAGAACAACAACAACAAAAAAAAACTCTCGCAAGCAAATCGGACGCAGGTGGAAGAGGTAAAGAACCGGTCGGAATTTTCTACAGGATAATTTATTGAGCAAAGCATTACAAATAGGCGAAAATGCTTCGTAGCAATTCACAGCAATTATCCGCCACGTAATATTCTTTTTCTCTGCTTCAGAAACAGGATTTCTTCTGTATGAACTTATTTTTCTATGTTTACTTATACGCGCCTATTTCAGTAGATAATCAATATACAATATTATATATATATATAGAGAGAGAGAGACAGAGAGAGAGACAGAGAGAGAGACAGAGAGAGAGAGAGAGAAAGAGATGAATTAAAGAATAAATACATGCAATAGGATTGAAAAGATAGATAGATAGATAGATAGATAGATAGATAGATAGATATGAATAGACTAAGATAGATAGATAGATAGATAGATAGATAGATAGATAGATAGATATGAATAGACTAAGATAGATAGATAGATAGATAGATATGAATAGACTAAGATAGATAGATAGATAGATATGAATAGACTAAGATAGATAGATAGATAGATAGATAGATATGAATAGACTAAGATAGATAGATAGATAGATATGAATAGACTAAGATAGATAGATAGATAGATAGATAGATAGATAGATAGATAGATAGATAGATAGATAGATAGATAGATGCATACGTAAATAACAAGAGATGTCATGTATGGAATTACGAATATTTCTACCTATATACCCCAATAAAAAAAAACATTAAGCACATAAACTGGAAATGGTATAAGCAATTTTACTTGTATATTTTTATCAATCTGAATCATATACAATTATCATCGAATAAATTTTTTACTCAGTTACACTAGAAAGACAATTGTATGTCATTGTACATGCTCAATACGATATATATATATATATATATATATATATATATATATATATATATTAATCCAATGGCTTGTTTTATTGATTCTAAGAACAATGTGCAAGACGTCATCATATGATGATTTCGCCATCTTTAACGATGTTATATTTAGCATCGAAAAAATTTAGCTTTTTCTAAACGTAAATCGTTGTTCTCGAAATATGCAGCGTAGATCTATTAAATTCAAGAAAAAGAATTTCTTCGCAAATCTCTTAGTTGTGTTATTGCTTCTGTTTAAAAAATCATTACAGTTTACTGTCTGGAAATTATCATGAGCTAGCATTCATAGAAATATGTCATAAATATGTTCAGAAATATTGTAAATACCTGAAGATAAATTAGCAGGCTTAACTAATTACTATCCAGTAAATAACTTTGTGAACATTAGGAATTCAGCTCTTTTTTCTCAACCAACTATGAGCTAAATAGCAAGACCAACTGGACTCTCTAAATGTGATTGACAACCGGTCTAGGTAGAGACTAACTCCATAACCCCATAGAGAGCGTACAGATAGAAACCGAATTCAATAAATATATACAAAAAGAAACAGGTTTATAACCTATAGAGTGATTTGATTCTGAGACGATTATAATTCATACTAATATTCATTATTGGTGGACACAATCTTCAAAACATAAGACATTCAGATGCCACAGTGTTGATAGCAGGTACACCTACAGAAGTTAATAAGGTTGGTTGGTTGGTTGGTTCGTTGGTTGTTTTATGGCATATCAACCTCGATGGGTAATTTATTGCCAACTAAATTTTATTTATTTATTGCTGGTAATACCTTTTTCTTTTTCAACAATTTATTGTTTTTATATAAGTTTTGTGTCTAGTGATACTTCTTTCTTTTCGAGTACCAAGATTCATTGGGATTTGTTTTTAAGGGCAGGGTCCCCAAGTCCTACCCTGTTATTTAACCCATAACTAGGGGGAAAGGACGGATCAATACCTTTCCAAGGGTACCAGTATTTAAGTGAATGCAGGGTACCCAACTGGAATTCGAACTCACCGATTTCTCTTTCCGAGTCGATATCCACTGCACCACAACGCACATCCATCACTGAACGTTTACAACGCCTGGTTTCCAAATCGGTCATCCGTCTAAGTACTGACCAGTCTCAACGTTGCTTAACTTCGGTGATCGAGCGATAACCGGTGTATTCAACGTGATATGGCCGTAAGCCAGTTAATAAGGAAAAGCGAGAATTAAAATCCAAACAGCAATTGTACGAAGCTACAATGTATGGTTATCAAAAAAAATCAACAGCGTAAAATGGAAATTATAAATTCCCAAAATCAAGCAAGTAAGAAAACATATGAATATCTGGGTAGTGTTTTAAGTAAAAACAGATAGTTCAACACCGAAATCCAAATGCGCATTAGGATAGCAAAAGTTGCTTTCCTAAAGCTAAGCCGACTATTAAGAAATAGGAAATGTTCATTATAAACAAGGAAAATATGTAATACCAGTCTTTCTACATAGAAGTCAATGTTGGTCAATCTACTCGCCGATAAAGGACTGAGATGAGACAACAGAAATGTGGTTTTACAGGAGGATACTGAGAATATCATTGGCTGAACATGTGAGCAGCTCTGAAGTTTGACAGAAAATGTAAACAAAAAAAATCCTTTTTTATCAGAAAGTTATAGTTTTAAATTTCTAGGGCACATAATGACAAAAAAAAGGGGTTAAAGTATTTGATATTCACAGGAAATATTGAACGGACAGAAGAAAACAGCGCATAGCCTACGTAATGAGTTTGTTTAAGTAGTCGCCAGAACAGTGAAGACAAAATTTGCTAACAGCTATAAAAAGAGGAAAGGATGGAGAGCCATGATCACCAATGTCCATAAAGAAACACAGCGCATCGAAGGACAAGAGTGCAATCCTGATGATATGCATGCATGGAAAAGATTATGAATTACGAGTTGAATTTCTAGCCTCTGTGATTTCCATTGAGGTCGAATAAAAATAGTGTTTAATGCTTCGCGATAAAGTAACAATGTTAACATATATACAGAGACGTTTAAGATTATTTGAAACTAGCAGTATAGCCCGGCGTTGCCCGGGTGTAATAAAAGCTTTAGAACTAATCCATGGTCCTGGAGCTCAGACCCTTTGGACGTTGGCACGAAAGACTAAAAAGCAATAGTTGTTTCCAGTTAAAGCGGAACCGTAGACTGAAAGAAAAATCAATGGATTTGAGTCAAATTTTGATTTCCTGGTATCGATATCAAATTTTCTGCATTATTGTAAGAACTGCAACTTTGAAACTTCTGAATATAGTTTCTTATGCCTTTGTCTATGAGTATATCAAATTTGATTAAAATCGGACCACTCCTTCTATAACCGGATTTTTTCGAGTATCGATTTTCGATATTTATCTGGGGTACATAGGCATAAAAACTAGCTAAGAACACTCGCAGACGTTTAAAGTACAACTGTGTAAATTTTCAAGAAAATCGATTCATCCGTTTCGGAGTCTATAGGTAACGGACACACACACAGACACACACACAGACACACACAGACAAAGTTCCATTTCTAAATAAGTTTAGATATGCTAAAAGTGTTTTAAGTGATTTTACTTCCCATTACAGTGTCGTTTTTTTCTTCATCACGTTATGGATTTTATCACAACTACCAAGTTCCAATTTTCTTACACGGTAAAAGCAACGAAAGTATTTGCATTATTATTCCAAGATCCGTCTTTTAAGTCGAGTAAAGAATATTCATTAAACACTTAATATTATTGATTTCTATTACGATATTCAACGAATATTCTGCCATCGTCATGTAAATAGCGTTAAGCAAAAACTTAGTTAATGCTTCTTCCATGAATGACGATCTCCGTGAATATCGGATGCAAGTCATCTTGTCAGAAGCAACATTTTATTCTTCATTCAATCTACTTTCTAGAACAGCTGCCATTGGTGGTAGAAATTTCAAAAACAACGCCAATAAAAACAAAAACAAGGAAAATGAGATAAAAAGAACAAAGACAAAGAAAAGAAAGCAAGAAGAAAAGACTAGCGGCAAATAGGTCATTTTTACGGTTGTTGAGACATATTTTCATTTTCGTCGATTTTATATTTTGGCCGATGCATTCTGTGACTTCTTTTAGATTCATAAATTATTGAATAGTTCTGATATTTATGGATCTGTAATTTACGAATTCAGTCAGCTTAAATATTTTGCACTTTTAGTTTATTTTATAACGTTAAAGCATACAGATCATCATGGTGTTTAACAACAGCTTTTTCCTTTAATATATATTATTCGCAAATATCCTTGGGAAAAATTAAACTACTTATGGTATGATTTCCTAGACTAGCAGCAACACAAAGTTAATGAAACCATTATATTACCCATAGACTAAACTATCGCCCGGTTCACACTCCACCCACATCTATTGAACAGGTGAAGAGGCTCATCCCTTGTTTACTGTTTAGGATGCGGTTTCCGGTTTTCTCTTTTCCAATCTTTTCACTCTTTTCCTTTATTATTTTATTTTTTTTTTCAATTGGAGTAGATAGACTAAACTATCGCCCGGTTCACACTCCACCCACATCTATTGAACAGGTGAAGAGGCTCATCCCTTGTTTCCTGTTTAGGATGCGGTTTCCGGTTTTCTCTTTTCCAATCTTTTCACCCTTTTCCTTTATTATTTTATTTTTTTTTTCAATTGGAGTAGATAGACTAAACTATCGCCCGGTTCACACTCCACCCACATCTATTGAACAGGTGAAGAGGCTCATCCCTTGTTTCCTGTTTAGGATGCGGTTTCCGGTTTTCTCTTTTCCAATCTTTTCACTCTTTTCCTTTATTATTTTATTTTTTTTTTCAATTGGAGTAGATAGACTAAACTATCGCCCGGTTCACACTCCACCCACATCTATTGAACAGGTGAAGAGGCTCATCCCTCGTTTCCTGTTTAGGATGCGGTTTTCGGCTTTCTCTTTTCCATTCTTTTTACCCTTACGTAGCCCCCTGCGCATCAGTGGCGTTACTGCCTTGCTCGGGGTGATATGATTAAAAAAAAAAAAAAAAAAAAATATATGGGAGAAAAAGAGACAGATTTACATGTTTAGAAAGTACATTTATGGAAAAGGAATGCAGTTCTGTTGTGGGGTAGTATTGTCGGCTGCATTTGGTTGATCATGTAGTGGATAAAAAATTAATTAAAATCACCCTTCTTCTTCACTTTTACAAAGATTCACAATGTCGTGTGAAATCCTGCTTTTCCCAAATAGAAAAAGGATTGACCATCTGATTAACGAAAAAGTCGAAACCAGATGACGTAAGTAGGTGCTAAAATGATTTTTGACCAATGGGAGCGACTTGTAAGACTTGGAAGGACTTGGCGATCCAGTGTTAAATTCAAAAAGAAATATGTCTTCCCAGCGTCAGTCAAGATACAGATATGGGAGCAGAGAGAAAGAGATACACACATTTAAAATGTAACTTCAAACTTCAAGCGACCCGGACATTGCCCTCTTTCTCTTTCTCCTTATCTATTTCAACAATTACTACTACGAACATTTTGTACGAACTCTTGATACCTTAACTTTCTCAGTGAACATATAATTTCTACGAATTCTTGTTATTCCTCCTTTAATAAATTTCTATTTAAACTGCAAAATGTATATTTTATTCTTCTTACGCTATTCCACACTATTATACATATACCAACCTGTCGACAACCATCCCTCTGATGATGAAAACCTTCTGATAATAATTCTGATGATAATTCAACATAGAACTTAAGTCTGACAAAAGGTCGAATCAAAGAACCACTAACCAGCTCCCTACGTAACCGCAAATGAGTAGGGCCTTCTTGCCAATCCTGTTCTTTAGCACTCCGTATTACTGGTTCCCATATTCTATTCATTTCTACGCTTGGCCGGCTGAGGAGAGTTTTTGCCCTAGCATATACGCTGATTTCTTTAAGTTTAGCTAGTATCCGTCGAGGTTCTCTAACTATTACTTCATTTTCATTGCATAATGGGGGCGGTGATTATTTTCTCTTTCCATATGTGGTCAGCTACGCCTGATATTTGAATTCCCACTTTTATTACAGTCTTGCGATGTTTTTGCAGCCTTACTTTAAGGAGGTGACCCATTTCTCCTGTAAACTTCTTTCCACAGCTGCATAGAATGGCGTACACACAGTCCTTCCTAATGTTTTCCTCTATTAGAGGTCTTACTCAGGAAAGGTATGCGTGTGGTGTAGAACATTTTTTGAAGGTCGACGATGTTATATGGACTATATATCCTTTGTATTTTCTCCGATAATCTCTACACATAAGGTAGACAGACCGAGGCCGTTTACTGCGTGTTGTTATCCTCATACACCCTCCCTTCCACATTTATTGGAGCTGTTGGACTCCGGATAGTTGTTACGTTGTAGGGTACTGCTTA
This sequence comes from Ascarosepion bandense, assembly GCA_037127315.1. Lineage (NCBI taxonomy): Eukaryota > Metazoa > Mollusca > Cephalopoda > Sepiida > Sepiidae > Ascarosepion > Ascarosepion bandense. The sequence continues at coordinate 127,238 of JBBBDQ010001935.1, forward strand.
TACCAACCATTCCTTGTTTATATGTCCTTGGTTCAAATAAAAATCTATTTGCCTTTTGCTGGGATTAATATTTTATCTCAAGCTCCAGGAGTCTAACCCCCAAGCTTTAACCCTTCCTCGAGAGGGGGCTGAGTTTAATTCACAACGCCTGCGGTGTCCTCAAAAAGGAAAGTGTCGATGGGGTTTGGAAAGTTTTCCACGCTACTGCTAATAAACCCAAGTTAAACTGGCATTGTGTCACATCGATTGTGTAGTGGGAGCACTGGTAAATACCTATGTCTCCGAGTCGCCGCTTGTCACTTTTGCTCGATGTTGCAAACAGCGGACGTTTCATTTCCTTTCATCGTATGAGTGGTGGGAGTTGAACTTGTAGTATTGTCTGGTCGATGCTGGCTTGTCACACACGAATGTCTTGAACCCATTCTCTGTTCGTGATATCTAAGAATACTAGTTTGTTGTTGGTGTTGTTTCCATTGTGAACTGTAAGGGTGATATTATTGAGTTCATATGGTCTAGTAGTATCCGGACATCTTCTTGGTGTGGTCAGGTATGAAAATTTCATTAACGTACCTCAGCCATAGAGTTGGCTTTAGTGATATGAGAATGAAGTCTTCCAGTTTCTTAGTGCATTAGTAGTGGCAGCAAAGTCCGAACAATGTAAAAAATGTAAATATTATCTTATCTCAGAAGTAGTGAAAAATTTCAGAAATTTTCTTAGCCGTTAATCAAAATTATGCGTACAACTTTCATTATATTGCGATTTTATTGCCTGTTGCTTTCTGACAATTATTTGGAACAAGAAACTTGTGTCACTCTTTTTTTTAAAATAAAGTTGAAATAAGGTAATTTAACAAAAAGTAAATCCTAACGTGGGCTTTCATTCTTTCGGTCTTGTATCGCATCTAAACTGCGCTTAGGAAACCAAGGTTTTTCGAAGTGGTGTAATGGTTAGCAAGCCTTTCTCTCGAGATCAATTACTACTGAATGTTAAGCTTGTGCCACATCTAAGATACACTTAGAAAATCCTGTAGGACATCTTGATGTTGTGCAATAGACAGTAAGCTTAACCCACTCCATCAATCGCGACTGAGTATTCCTCACTGGGTACCCCATACCTCTGGCTATGAGCCGCATCTAACCTGTGATTAGAAAATCCCAATAATTCAGGCAAAAACAACGTCTGTAATTTTGATATTGTCATTGTTCCATGGTTTATTAAATCCAGTTAATTTCTCTGCAGTCGAATTACACAGTTGCCGACGTATATTCATCACACTAAGAAGAACGAAAGAGATAGTTCGAAATAACTCAACAATTATTGACAGAAATATTAACGGAAACAATTATTGACAGAAACAAATATTAACGGAAACAATTCTTGACAGAAACAAATATTAAAGGAAACAATTATTGACAGAAACAAATATTAAAGGAAACAATTATTGACAGAAACAAATATTAACGGAAACAATTATTGACAGAAATATTAACGGAAACAAAACGATATTTTTATTTACCAAATGTTCCCGTTTTGGCAAACAATTGTTGTATCAATTGCAAATCAATAAAAATGTTTCTATTCAAATTGTCTTCCACAGTTTGTTTTTTTTTTCCTAAAATATTTTCTGGTCCTTCTTTAGGGATATTTTTCGATAGTTTTATATAGAATATTTCTTTTACATAGAGGCTTACTTGCGCCGAATACTCCCTTACCGCATTTGGATTCAGTGCCTCCCTTTTTGCAATCGTCGAGATGAAGACTGAAGTCTGTATAATCAGGGAAATAAATTTAGAAGTACAAACATCTTTTATCATTTATCGAAAAACTTAAAATTTTTTTCCTCGAAGCCAAATTCCATTTTCATTTTTTCTTAATTCTCATCTAACTTATTGTTTTTTATGTTTTTGAAACGTTGAAAAGTTCGCCTACAACTTAACAAAAATAGGATGCATTATTCCAACAATAAAAAACAGAAAAGGGATAACTAAACTAGTGTAAGAATTGCAAATACAGTGAGAAAAAGAAGACAGAATAAAAAAAGGAAGAAAGAAATATATAAATGAGCTAAAATTAACAAAAAAAAACGAACAAAAAATAAGAGAATAGATGAAAACTATGTAAGCAAAAAAAAAAAAGAATTCTTTTTGTGGTTTTTGTTGTCTTAATATTTTTGTCGATCATCCTCTAGCCTCCATCCTGGTAGAGCGAAACCGAAATTTTCACCCATCTCGGTAAGAGCTGGTGTTATGAAATGAAGCCACTAAGACACTTGAGGTGAAGGAATTGAAAAACAGAGAGATTTTTAAGGTACGAAAACAATAAAAGATTAATCACGAAAACTCTAGATAACGATTAATAATTGCATTGAAATTTTTGAAAAACAGATTTGACTGAAAAACTTGAAATCAAAAGAAAGTGTTATAAAAATGTTAGCATTGAACATATAGTTACGTCTAGCCTATTTAAGTAGGGATTTATGAGACCTTATTGCCAATCTAGCATTGCATTTAAATTCATAAAACATGGATACCATATCAAAGAGTTCATCCCAACAATTAATATGAAAGTATTTTTGTAATGCCATGGATATCGGTTCGGACCGAGTAATCGGAGAGCCATGTTTTAATCCCAACTGCATTCCCTACGCGCAAATACTCTTGGGAAAGGTATTAATCCGCAAGCAATGGGTTAAATAATAAGACAGACTGAGTTCTACAGCCTTGATTGGTAACCAGTCTACCGCAGAAAGTAATAACAACCTATTGCAGGGAAATCTTTTGCCCGGCCAGTCATGTCTCTTTCCAAACATAATCGCCTCAGCGTGTATCACGTATGACACTTAACTAACTGATTTATAAAAAAAGTCACAAGGACGAAACCATATGGCACAGGAAAGTGGCTGAAACTGTGACATCAGGCCAGAACCAATAATATTGCTAAATGTTCTTTTAATTTTACCAAGAATCTCTAAATATATAGCGGTTAAAAATTTTACTATTTTTTTTTTATTGTTTAAATTCCCTTTGAGAATCTTAATGATAATGAATACACAAGTAAGCATAGATTTCTTTGTAATGGTTTAACTGAGCTTATAGAACTCATTCAGTTAGCAGTGGAAGAGATCACTTCGAAAATTCTTCAAAATGTATTTCGCAACACGAAGGACAGATTTGAATTTGAAAGATAATTGTTATCCTTAAAATTTCTTTTGTGTGCAAATTATTATTTTCTACTGAACGCTAGCAATTTGTTAAACGTTATATTTGAAGCAGAAAAAAAATTAAGGAATTTTTAGCAACACAGTTTTCCGGTTAAATTTGTTACCGTAACTCACACCCATGAAGATGATCTCGCAAAGAGGCTGAAAGTACTTGGGTGCCTTAAGAAATGAATGAAAATAACATCTGTCAACGTTACAGCTCATTTCTGACATTTTTGATTGTAATACGCGAAAGATTATCCGTGAGTATGAACGGATTTTATTAAAAATAAGCAAAGTGTTTGCAATTTATTGAATCTGACAGGTTTAAAAGAACATTTGCTGCCTAAATACACAAATTATTATTTGTAACTCTAGTGTATTTTTGGCTCTCTTTTTCTTTTTCCTTTGCTTCTCCTTCTTTTGTCTTTTTATTCCTTTGTCTAAGTCGGTATAATTGTAGTTCTTAATCTCAGCCACGATACCATTTACTCAGAGAACTTATTTAGCCTTCAAAATTCAGTTTACGACGAAAAAAACGTATTTGATATCGATACCAGGAAATCAAAATTTGACTTACATCCATTCATTTTTCTTTCAGTCTACGGTTTCGCTTTAACTGGAAACAACTATTGCTTTTTAGTCTTTCGTGCCAACGTCCAAAGAGTCTGAGCTCTAGGAACATGGATTAGTTTTAAAGCTTTCATTACACCCGAGCAACTCCGGGCTATACTGCTAGCTTTCAATAGAAACGTGTTCTAATAAATCCGGACATAACAAGTCAGCTGAAACCAGAACAATATTCAACAAACACTACAATACAAAGTTGATTGCCGCAGCAATCAACTTATGACATTCTGTGGGCTTATATTTCATACGTCTGTTTGTGTCTTTCCCCTTAATTCTTGTGTGAGTATATATTCTATGCATTTTTATATAATTATATGATTTAGTGTAAATATCTTGCTTGTGTCTCCTTTTTACGTCTGTGTATCCATTTTTTTGCGTGCATATATTTTCTCATAATGTTTGCATTGTGTATGTAATTTAATGTATGTATTCCTATGTCTGTGTGGTCTGATATGTCTATTCTGAATTTATTTCCGGTATAAATAATGCACGCGTCCCTTTCTCTGATAAAAATGTTTTCTTTTCAATATTCTGAGTGAATTTATTTTTTTTCAACGATCTGTATAAGAGAATATAAAATTACATTGTAGGAATAAATTCTGCATTTATAACCGTTTAATTATGTGTTGAGTTTTACTCTCAATATTTTATAATGCTCTAGATAATATCCATTGAACTTTCCAATTTTATTTAATTAATAATTTATATTAATGGGATAAAAGCTTTTGGATCATCTTCTCCATTCTACGTGTTTGCCATTCTCACATACATACATACATACATACATACATACATACATATATACATATATATATATATATATATATATATATATATATATATATATATATATATATCATTAATACAAATAAAATAGTGGATTGGTATAATATTCAGCAAATCAGTTGCTGAGTTCGTAAAAGAACATTTTTAGAATCGTTCGATCTATTCGTCAATAGATTTTAGAAATTCACTATAGATATTCTCACATTTGATATCTTCACACACACACACACACACACACACACACACACACACACATATATATATATATATATATAATAGCAGATAAAGCTATTACAAAAATTATTAGAAGCTTTTAATTCGGTATTGTCCATAAACTATATTCAATCTTTATGATTAAGTTTGAAACGTTGTTTAGTAAATTCCGATAAATTCTTCGTATAAAATGTTTAATTCATAAGTTTATTTTACGTCATTAGAGAAAATACAAACAATATTTTTATTTGTGAATGTACCTAAGGGAATATTAGCTAATCATTTCCAATAAATTATTCATCTGCTGTGATATATTATTTGAAATTATTAAATTCTATATGAGATCAAGATTTATTGCAAATGGAAACATTTACACTAAATTTACATTTACACTGCGGCAATCATCTTTGTATTGTAGTGTTTGTTGAATATTGTTCTGGTTTCAGCTGACTTGTTATGTCCGCATTTATTAGAACACGTTTCTATTGAAAGCTAGCAGTATAGCCCGGAGTTGCTCGGGTGTAATGAAAGCTTTAAAACTAATCCATGTTCCTAGAGCTCAGACTCTTTGGACGTTGGCATGAAAAACTAAAAAGCAATAGTTGTTTCCAGTTAAAGCGAAACCGTAGACTGAAAGAAAAATGAATGGATGTAAGTCAAATTTTGATTTCCTGGTATCGATATCAAATACGTTTTTTTCGTCGTAAACTGAATTTTGAAGGCTAAATAAGTTCTCTGAGTAAATGGTATCGTGGCTGAGACTAAGAACTACAATTATACCTACTTAGAGCCAAACCCAAAGCAAAAACTAAAATAAAAGGGCTGAAAAAATACAGACATACAGGCAGATAAACAGACACACACACAAACATCTTGCATTTTATATATATATTATCGATTTTCTGCACTATTATAAAAACGGCAACCTTGAAATTTCTGAATATCGTTTCTTATGTCTTTGTCTGTGAGTGTATCAAATTTGATTAAAATACGACAATTTCTTCTATGACCCGATTTTTTCGATTATTGATTTTTGATATTTATCGGAAGTACCTCGACACAAAATCTAGCTAAAAACACTCACAGACGCTTATAGTACAACTGTGTAAATTTTCAAGATAATTGGTTCAGCCGTTTCGGGTTCTATAGGTAACGGATACACACAGACACATACACACACACACACAGACAAAGTTTCATTTACAAATAAGTTTAGATTATATGTTATGGTGGAGCCATAACATATAATCTAAACTTATATAAATAAAGAGGAAACAGACCAAAGCGTCTGTATCGGGTTTTCACGTATGAAATATTTGTACATATCTAAAGACCATTCTTCTAGAAAAATCTCCTCATAGCAAAGATTTTATCTTCATTGAAAACATTCATTTGGCTTTGGTTTTTACAGTAAGTTAAGCGTAAATTAACAGTTACTATTAATACGTTTGCATTCCATCAACATACGCATTTCTCACGTACCCGAAGCTCTCAATTTGTTTCCAAGATTTTTCAAGTTAAACATTATATATATATATAGTCATCCGCAGACAGGTCTGTTTCGCTGTATCACAGCTCATCAGTACGGTTAGACATCCGATTGCTTTTTACCCAGGATTGAAACCCGACCGAACTGGTGTCGATTCTAGCTCTGAGCTATGGGCACTCGGTAAAAGGAGGCAGTTTTTTAGCGTGTATATTATCATTATACACGCCCAATAGCCAGAGGGCTCTAATTCATTTCTGAATGCTATATATATATATATATATATATATATATATATATATAGCATATTATTATTATAATTATTATTATTAGGCGAGAACATGTAAAAACTGCTACAATATTGTACATTTTGTTTTGACAGAAAGAACGTAGTTAACAATGATGATAATAAACGTTTTGATTTTTAAAATAATTGATTATATGAAAATAACAATTCACTTTATTTTTAAAAACAATATCGTCCAAAATAAAAGGATTTAATAAAGAAAAACAACGATGAAAGAAAAAGGGAAGAAAAGTAAAGAAGATAAAATTAGAAATAAAAAAAAGGAAAAAAAGAGGAAAAAGTAAAGATACAGAAGGAATAGAACGTGAAGAGAAAAATAAGTGAGAAATGGTAAAGACGCGAAAAGAGGGGAATTCAAAATTAGGGCGGAAATGGATTGCAGACAGATAGCGACGTAAGTTACAATGTTGCAGCTCAGACCTTTTGGTATTTAAAAAATATGAAATCTCATACAGAAACAGAAATATTATTCATAAAGTGTAAAATAAGGAATGTTTAAAAAAGCAAAATGATGATGTAAATCCATGAGACGAATATTACAAATTAGAATATAATAAAATAAAAAATACATAAAATAAATAAAAATAAAACAAGAAAGCTTCTTTCTAAGCATAATATCCATCATTCACAGGCTGATGTAGACCGTCTATATATACCTCGTAAAGAAGACGGAAGAGGTCTTATTCAGCTAGAATTGTCATACAAGACAACAACTATTGGCTTACTAACATACATAAAAACAACAAAGGACTGAATGATACAATTAGTTAAACGGCATGAATAGAGAAAGAAAAAATATTCAATAATGAAAGAAGGCATTAAATACAAACAAGATTTACATTTAGTAGATTCTATAGAAAAGCAAAACAGAAGCCAAGAACCAATTATTGCGGAAAAAATATGAAAAAGAAAGCCAAGGATAATGCTCTTGAATAGATGAAACAACGCTGGCAAGACAAAACTTAGTATGGCCAATATCCAGAAATCCAATGTTGATAAAGTTAATACTCATCGATGGTTACGTGCCTCTACATTAAAGTCTGCAGCGCAAGACCAAAGTCTTTTCACTAGAAACTTTCAGGCAAATATTATACTTAATAAAGTGAATCTAAAATGCAGGTTCTGTGATAAATACCAAGAAACAATAGACCATCTAATCTCAGGATGTTCTGTACTTGCCCCAAGTGAATATAAAAATGGTCACGATAGAGTGGGGCAATGTTTACACTGGACCATGTGCAAACAGTATGGAAAATATGTAAACAAACACTTATAAAATTATACTATGGAAAATATGTAAACAAACACTGGTATCAACATCACCCAGCACCGATTACTGAAATAGAAGATGTCACCAGTCTATGGGATTACACCATCTACACAGACAGAAACATTGAAGCAAATAGGCCAGACATTATTGTTAAAAACCAGAAAGAAAAACTTACCAATAAATTGATTGTTCAGCGGATTGTAACATAGCAATCAGGGAATTCGAAAAACTGTTAAAATATAAGCACATGGAAATTGAAATATAAAAAATGTGGAAATTGAAAATAAGAATCGTGCCGGTGATAGTAGGTGCACTTGGAATGATAAAAATTGGAACAAAACAACACATTAAAACAATCCCTGGAAATCCCAGCTTAAAAGATATACAAACGTGTCATATATATACGTCTCACCGTGAAAACGGTTAATGTTTTTTCTTAAGTTATTATTCAATTCAAAGTAGTGGACCAAATACAGATAAGTTTTTTTTTTCAAATCCACAGCACGTCAAACATATGTAGTCAACTTAGTGGGTGATTTATTCGTTAAGCTGCAACAAATTAAATTAACAGAAGGTGAGAGAATGAATCAATATATGCTGGGGAAAAATTAAGCGTTTATTTACTAATATACAATGAATAGATTTTCGGCAATTGCAATTATTATTATTGTGAACGTTAGATTTTATAAACTAGCAAGCACTATATATATATATATATATATATATATAGTCATCCGCAGACAGATCTGTTTCGCCGTATCACAGCTCATCTGTACGGTTAGACTCCGATTGCTTTTTTACCCAGGATTGAAAACCGACCGAAATGGAGTCAGTCGGCGACTCTACCCCTGGGCTATAGGTGTCCGATGGAAGTAGGCAGACTTTTTAGCGCATATGATTATACGCGCCCATATATATATATATATATATATATATATATATATATATATATATATATATATATATATATATATATATATATATATATATAGTAAATTGGCTTAAAGCTGTAAAAATTTATGGAATATTTTTACATTCTTATATCCAGCAAAAGATTATTATAAGAATACTGGAAAAATAAAACAAGAGCATCTTTGTCGGTCGTTTTTAACAAAACATGTTTACAAGAAAGATTGCCGTTCAAATATATATATATATATATATATATATATATATATATATATATATATTATGTTTTAGAACATGTACATTATTTTTTAATATATGTCCTCGACAATCATATGTTTGTTTCAACGTTGGGTACGTTTCTTCGGGAGGTAAAAGCAAAACTCTATGAAACAAACATATGATTGTCGAGGACATATATTAAAAATAATGTACATGTTCTAAAACATAATTTATAATAAATATTCACAGCTCTATACATCATATATCGAGCACTGTTTTAATTTAATGTTTTGGACGATAAAATCCTTTCTTCGTTCTGTACCCACTAGGAGATATATATATATATATATATATATATATGCAGGCATCAAATTTCTCTAAATCGTATTTACATTCACATACATTAATATTGAGGAATATTAGACTAAGGAACAAACGTCTGAAGGATATACGTCTATGAAATAGAGAATTATGGTCTAATCTGTACTAATTAATATGCATAATATAATTTTTCTTCTTCTTCTTCTTCTCCTTCTTCTATATGCCTTGTCCTTTCAGGACGTAGTCGATCATGACTTGTCATGTCTTTCTATCTCCGTTAGATGTTCTTCTTTTTCAAATCACCTCGCCTTGAAAATGTGATAACTGCGGTAACCTGGAAGAACGAATGGTTAAAGATGTATCAGTCAGTCAGTTACGTGCCGTACGTAAAGCACGCTTGGGCAATCATGTCTCTAAAGAGACATGACTGACTGGGCAGGAGATTATCCCGCAGTAGGTTGCCATTGCTTTCTGCAGCAGACAGGTTGCCAACCAAGGCGATAGACCCATAGCTGCAGGGAAGAAACGGATTAATAACTTTTCCAAGGGTACCTCTCGTTCAGTGCCGATGTCCACTGCACCAGCAATGTATACGTTAATTAAACATTTTGTTCATTCATTTTGTAAAATACATTTAATTTTTTATATGTAAGTTAACTGTTTTCTCGTGTAGTAAACATAAAGTTTTCTGTGTTTTTTTTATTGCACACCCTATACAAAAAATGCATGCTAATAAATGCTTATAAACTAAATGTATCTTCAGTAATAAATGTTGCTAGATTAAATATTAAATATTAATACTATTAAATATTAATAATTTATTTTTAAAAATATAATTATAAACCAATAGTCTTTATACGGATATTCCATAGACGAACGTCCTTAGACGGGAATTTCATAAACTAATGCCCTTAGATAAATCTTTTTCGACATGTTTTCCTTCGACCACTACTCTTTAAATGAATATTCCTAAAACCCATTATATGGGTTAAACGGTAAGAAATGATAAAACAGCAGCAAATAAAAACAAAACGAGATATTTCTCGACGTGGAAACTAGAATCAGGATAATCTATCAAGTAGACAAAAAAAGGGTTCTGTTCTACATTCCCTGAAGATATACTGAACCGACAGATACTTGAATATGGTTTATACGTTGAGATAACAACAAGAAAGATGAGGATATTAGTCATAACTCAAATTATGAAAATTCCTCCGCACAGTATTTCAGATAATAATTCATTCTGTTTGTTTAGATTACATCCGTATGTAATATGTAATTATCATTACAAAAGTATTTTACAATTCAAATAATCATAAAAAAAAATTTCAGCAAAGTGCCACAAAACTGAAGATAAATATGTTTTGGCTTGGCAACAAGTTGAGTAAAGTATTAAGAAACAGGACAATTTCGCTAGAAACAAAGAAGAGAATACTGGATTGCTATGTGTTGTCACTTCTTCAATATGGCAGTTAATGCTGGACAATATCATCAAAGATGAAGGAAAAACATGAAGTAACTGAAATGTGGTTCTACAGAAGCATACTGTATATATAAAGTGGGGGATCAATTCCATATTACACTCATTATATAAAATGCCCCCTCACTTTGTGGTCACAGCAGTTTATATTTACATTTATATCCCTGAGATCCAAAGGGCGACACAGAGATCCGAAGGGCGACACAGAGATCCGAAGGGCGACACAGAGATCCGAAGGCGAATTGGCATGGCAAAGGAAGCATTCCAGAAATTGAGTAAAGTATTAGGAAACAGGACAATTTCGCTAGAAACCAAGAAGAGAGTACTGGATTGCTATGTGATGTCGACTTTTTTAATATGGCAGTGAATGTTGAACACTATCTTTGAAGATGAAGAAAAAACTTGAAGCAGCTGAAATATGGTTCTAGAGAAGGATGCTGCAGATATCATGGACCGAGCATGTGAACAATGATGAGGTTGGAAACGAACGTTCCTGGGACATGCAATGAGGAAGAAAGGGTTGAAGAACCTGATACTAACAGGCCAGATAAAGTGAAAAAGAGACAGAGGAAAGCAGCGGATAACATATTTGAAGGACCTGATCGGGTAGATAACGGAACGAAGGTTGCATGGTGTAACAGGAGAATGCGTGCTAAGAGCCACTAGGAACAGGGAGATGTGGAAAGCCATGATCGCCTACGTTCTGAAAGGACAGGGCACTTTAACAAGTACTAAATTGCTTCTGTAAAGGTTGCTGCGAATATCATGGATCGAGCATGTGAGCAATGATGAGGTCTTGGAAATGATGGAAACAAAAAGGAAATTAATATTGAGCATCAGGAAGAGACAGCTGAAGTTCCTGGGACATGCAACGAGGAAGGAAGGCTTGGAGAACCTGATACTAACAGGCCAGATAGAAGGAAAAAGAGACAGGGGAAGGCAATGGATAATATATTTGAAGGACCTAATCAGGTAGATGTCGGAACGAGGGTTGCATGGTGTAACAGGGAAAGTGTGCTAAGAGCTAGTAGGAATAGGGAAATGAAATCCATGATCGCCTACGTCCTGAAAGAGACAGGGCACATAGAAGAAGATATATGCCAGGTCTTTATAAGAAATTATAATGTGGATATAAAGTGGGGGATCAAGTCTATATTATAATCAATATATAAACTGATCCCTCATTTTGTGGCCATGCTAGTTTCTATACATTTATATTCTAGATTTATGGGCTTGAGCTAGTGGATGACTGAATGAGGGTTGCATGGTGTAACAAGAGAAAACTTGCTAAGAGCCACCAGGTATAGGGAGACATGGAAAGCCATGATCGCCTACGTCCTGAAAGGTAATGGCACCTAAAAGAAGAAAGAAGAGCAACAAGTCGTAAATTGCTTCTGTAAAGCTTGAATGCCTTTCCTGATGAACTTATAGTCCTGAGTATTTAAGTCGCAGTTGTATCATCATCGAATCTATAGAAAATTAAATCCGGAGAGAGGCTTGTTAAGCTGTTACATGTTATTCTGAAATCGTTCTCTTTGGAGAGTAATAAACACAGAAACCTTGTTTTCTCTATTAAACTTTCTGGGCTTCAGTACTTTTCCAAATTTAAAGGAAAAAAATCGCTTAAATTTATTATTAGATTTTTGTTTCCCATTTACTTTACGTCCGCGGAATAACTTAAATACCGAGACTTGATAAACACATTTTCGAAATCATTTCCAAAAATTAACAACTTTAAATGAAAGAATATTAGATATACTTGATCTTAAATGGCTTCTTCTCCTTCGCATACTGACAACATTTTCGATTGAAGGTAGTCTAATGTCAACTGGAATCGTCAAGCCGATTTCAAATTCCTGACTATTTTATTGCATTCCTTTTCGGACTGATGCTTTCGCAAAAGTCTTAAATCCACGTTTGTTAAAATAGAAGTTTATGTCTAAATTTAAACGGCAATTACTCTATAAAAAGGAAAGGACTGAATGTCAGGTCTGCAGGTAAGCCAAAGAAAAATCTATTCACTGCGTTTCATAACATAAAATGTGAATTCTCGACAAATGTTATATCTTCCTTAAAAAGTTTATATGCATCGCGTTTATTTAAGTTGATGCGATATCAACATTTCGTGGTCATTCATTTTCGAATAAAATTCTTGTAGGGAAGAAATCATATCGAATTAATATAAAGGATGATTTATGCTCAGTTAGATATGAAACATCTAGTACCTCAGTCCTGTTTGCAGTAGAGAATTAAAGGTAGACATTGATCGATTCATACCTAAGCCTGACAGTGTCCACCTAGAAGGTGATCGCTTTTGGAGGGAATGAAGTGTTCATATTGCATAGAAAGTATCATGAGAATAATCAGTATGATCCACAGAGAGGTTTACATTATTAGCCTTTCGTTTTGGTTTCAAAATCCAAATAAAAATCATCAATTTTATTCGTCTAGGATTCATACATTTTCCGCCGCCGTAAGGTTATTTTTCTGTGCCTTTTTTTATAAATGCTTTTAAAGTAACTGTTCGAATAGTCTCTTCGGTATGGCACATAGATTTTAAGAATTTAAGCCCACCTTGGTTGGCAATCTGTTTAACACAGAAAGTAATGACAACTTACTGCCGGAAAATTTATTGCTTAATCAGTCACATCCCTTTCGAGACATGTTTGCCCAAACGTGTATCAGGTATGGCAATTAACTGAGTGACTGACTAGATTGACAACAAGATCTCATGAATTCACAGTTGAATTGGCAAAATGTCACCTTAACTACTACGCTAAAAGTTTCCTTTCTCTCACTTCTCGCTTATGAAATTCTCTTCCTCTTGCATATTTTCCAACCAACATTGATCTTCAAAAATCTAAGTGCAATGTCAGTCGTTATCTACTGTCTTCCCGATTCATTTTATTGTTCTCTCTCCTTCATAATGTTTCTATTTTCTAATTCCCCCCCCCCCACTGAAACCCTTTGTGTCTTAGTGTCTTTATCGGTTTGATTGGGTTAAATTTGATTTAAAAACTGTAATGGCGGCATCATCTACAACGGAATGAACTCTTCCAACCATTTTATATACCCCCCCTTACAAGAGGTGAGAGTAAGCAGCCAGTAGATAGCCTCAGTAGGCTGAGAGAGTAGCCTGAGGAGAGTGCCCTGAACATAGCCGAGAGTCATCTACGAGCACTGTTACCGTAACGAGAATTACGAGTCCCAGTTCCAGGGTCGAATTATAGTACAGTATAACCCGGATATAAGAGAACTTTTATCCGGGCCCCGACAACTCTCTTATATTCGCGTTACACTGTATTACACAGTAACCTGTATTGTCGTTTTACTAACAAAGTTCCAAGTGTTGTATTTTGCCGTGTTTAATATATATTCGTTATTTCATATTTTCGTTGTTCTGCGTTATTCTTGCTGGACCTTTTACCGAGTCTACGACATATAGCTATTTTCTTTTATATTTGAATGAAGATAAATTAATTTATGTCTGTGGCTAGGATCTGAGGAGTACAATATTTAGAAGAAAAACCGTCGTCTGCAAAACGATTTCCGAATTTTGTCTTAACTGGAAACATCTAACCTGTTATCCGAAGAAGTCGCAATAAGTCGAATCATAGTATTCCTCACTAATCCATATTATCGATCTGCCAACAAAGTTCCAAGTGTTGTATTTTGCCGTGTTTAATATATATTCGTTATTTCCTATTTTGGTTGCATTGTGTTATTCTTGCTGGATATTTAACCGGGTCCATGACAAAACACGATGGAAACATCATATATTTTCCTCTCGCATCGTACTGTAATTAAGACCGACTTTGGAAATAATAGGGGTTAATAGTGTATGTAGATAAAGAAACATTTACAATTTATGTGAGGAGGAGAGCATAGAGAATAACATTGTCGATATTGAATGCATCGCTGGAAATATGTCGAGCTTGTTGGAATATTATTTTCAGTTTATTTTGTGTTTACCTAATTTCTGGTAAAAATAAAAAAAATAAAATAAATCAAATGTCCCTAATATTCAAATTGGGTTTATTTTACAATGATATTCACCCTGTACAATGAAACAAGAGTCACTCGAGGTAGCGGGTTACACAGTAAGAAGCTTAGTTAATGAGGATATATGGGAAAGATAACGGCTGACCCCAGACTTTAACCAGTTAAGTTATATGGGAAGCATTCACTTGACAGTCGATTACACAAAGCAGCGGTTCGTAGGAAGCTGTTCGAGTGGAACATTCATCTCACTGATAGCATACGAAGGCAATGAGGATGATTCACTACGACGTGTGCGGCTTGTCTGTTCTTCCTGATGTAACTAAGGAACGTAGTTCATCTGAATACATTCCATAGAAATAGCAACAGAGTAGCGAGAAACTGAAACGTCTCAATTGTGAGATAGAAGCTGTACTGTGAAAAACAGTTCATCACCCACAAGGATGCAGAAGCAACCTTTGATTTTATCGAAACTGTAAAATTAAAACTAGGCAGCTCCTGTCCAATATATGTTAGCAGTACTCCATTTTCGGCCTGAACAAACAAGAGGAGTCAGGTAATAACTGAAGCTGTAAAAAAAAAAACAACAAAAAAAGAGAATGTTTCCATTATTTCTAGCGATGGTTTGTATGTATGAGTTCTAAATATATATGTATATAAATACATACAGAGCAAATATATGTAAAAATTAAGACAGACACGTTATTTCATGGTTAAGTGGAAGTATAGGCCTATTTCAGGTGAACCATCTTCAACCTCCGTCTTTATTCGCGTACAATCTTCTGTACAATAAAGACGGAAGCTGCAGATGGTTACACTTAGTTATTATTTCTATTCTCTCATTCTGAAATTCAATTTTGTTTGGGAATAACCTAATAACCAACTTTTTGTCCTGGCACAGTCTACATATTTTGAAACTGTTGTAAGGTTTGGCTGTTTTCACTATACTCCACGTTATGTTTGGATCTTTTCCGTATTTTAACTTCAATTTCTACACGTGGCTAATCAGTTTTGTACAATTTTATACCTGTGATTGAAACATCTGTTCTTAAAATAGTCTTTGGTTGATCCCAAATATGTTTTGTTTTGACCATTCAAGTTACGTACGTTTGCTTTGTAAATTACTTCTTTTGCATTACAAAGTCCTTGAAGTGGGCATTTATTTTTGTCCCTCCAATTACATTCTTTATTAATGATCTTGTTTTGTACAATGTTATTTGAATTCTGGCGTTTTGTTTCTTTATGTATTTTTCTAAATTACTAGTACAACTATAACTCAGTTTCAACGTATTCCTATTGAAAATTTTGTTTAGTTCTGAGCTTTTTGGAAAGTGTTTATCGATCATTTTAAAAATATTTCTCCTATTTTGGTTTTTAATTCCATGTTAAATGGTGTGTGGAACCAGATAATGTTTTGTTTTCTATCATTGTTTTTTATTTGTCTATTTGGTTGGGGATTGTATTCTAAAATGTTCTTATGCCCAGATTTTCTTAGTGCACCTTCATAGTTTCTTTTCTTTTCATCAAATATTATTTTGTTTGACAAATTTTTGATAGCCTGTGTTCTATTCTTTTATGGATGCGCTTGATTATGCTTTAGGAACGGTTAGGTCCTGTTTTTATGTACTTTAAATTTGTGTTTCATATATGTAGAGACATTGCTAGTTTGTAAATATAATTCTACATCTAAATATTAGACTACTTTTCTATTTGTTTCTACTATTATCTCAAAATCTGTTTGAATAAATTGTAAAGTACTTTCCTTATTTTATCATTTTCTCTTTTGTTGTCTTGTGCTATCATTAATCCGTCATCTCTGTATAATCCGTGGTTGTCTATATGGATTATTTTGTTGATTCTTTTAAAAATGTATATGCCCATCAATCCTGAAATTTCTGCTCCATTATACGATCCTTGTGGTACATCAAATGTGCCGTTATTTGGTTTTTTAATCCATGCTTTACCTTTGTGAAAAAGTATTGATTTGCAGCAATGTAGAATTATATCAGTATGTTCAGATGGTATTTTTATGTATCTTTTAGCAAAATTAAACGCTTCCATTAAACCTTTGTCAGAAATTGATGGGTAAAACTTTTTTATGTCATATTTAATGAACGTATATTTATATTTGCATTGGATGTTTTGGAACCAGGAAATATAATTACTTGTGTTCTTCCACTGGTTAGCTTGAGTGCCTGTTCTTAGTAAGTCACAAATATTTTTTTCTTATATTGGGTGGGTTATTTTGCCCACTTCTGTTTTTGTTGGATTTATAAGTCGGTATGAGGGGTTACTGGGAAAATCGTTTTGGTCTTTGATTGTTAAGAAAGCTTGTCTGCCGGTTAAAATTTTTTTCTTTTCTTTTTTTGTGGGGTGGGGGCTTAACATCAATTTATCTGTAATAATTTCAGAATCCGTGTTAATATTTTCAATATATGAATCCGGAACTATTTTTGTAAGATTTTGTGATTTCTTCATTTATCTTCTTTTTTTTTTTTGTATTTGAGTTTATTTCATAAACGTTGTTAAAGCTTTCTCCTTTAATAAGGATATTTTTTGTTTTGTTTTTTTTTTTAAACTTCACTGTTTAATAATTTTTGGAAGTTGATATTTTTAATTTTATTTGGTCTAATATGGAAATCATATCTTTTTTCAGATTTAATTAATTATTTGATTGCATGGAGATAACTCGTGATTTTAAAACTGAAATTAAAATTGCTCACTTCTCTTTCTATTTCCCCCCTGCGTACTTTTTTAGGAAGAATAATGCTTCCCATCTGATCCTCGTAAGAAACTCTTCAACTTTTCGTTATAAATGCAGCATATATTCTTTTCGATTTTGTATATATAGAAATAAATAATAAAATTATAGAGTGCCTTGGATTAAAAGTATGGAATGGTACAACAAATTTAACAAATTAGTTTTGTAATATAAAAGAAAAAAGAACTGTTCTTTTATCTAATTTGATATTGAGGAATACTACCTATCGATATAAAAAAAACTATTTGTTACCGCATGAGAATGTGCCACTGTTAATTCAGATTTATTGGAGAAGGAGAGAAACATAATAATGAATGCAAAAAACATCTGTTCTCATTCATAGTAAAGAACAGTGAACAAAAATTAATTCCAAGGAAAATAATTTTGATATAACAATGGGATCTTTAGACACTGCCGAGTTTTCAAATCTATTTGATTTATTTGTGCTATACAATATTACAGCCCATAAGGATATAAGTACAGAAGATATTGAATTATAAAGGGATGATGGCCTTATGGTGGTGAAGAATTCCACCAGTTTTAAAATAGATATAATTAGAAAGATAATATATAGAGAATTTAAAAACCTTAATTTAAAAGTGACTACTAATACAAATATGATATATATACTAACCATATAAGAAATTAAATATAAATCCTTGATGTATCCACACAAAAGCAAACCATTGGTCACCCATTATTGAGTATGTACCCTCATTGATAGAATATAGAATTAGTTGAAATTACGCAAATAAAGAAGTGCTTAATAAGCATAGTAATTTTTATAATACTGCCTTAAAAATAAAAGCCTCAAAATTAAATATGGAAAAGAGAAGCTCTATGCTCGAAAAAAAGAAATAGAAATATTATTTGGTATACATCCCGTTTCATCTAAATGGTTAGCATTAAATTAGGAAAAAA
Source organism: Ascarosepion bandense (assembly GCA_037127315.1). Taxonomy (NCBI): domain Eukaryota; kingdom Metazoa; phylum Mollusca; class Cephalopoda; order Sepiida; family Sepiidae; genus Ascarosepion; species Ascarosepion bandense. Next base: position 145,740 of record JBBBDQ010001935.1, read on the forward strand.
TCCTCGATTTGATTAAGAAACATTTTCCGAATAACAATCCATGAATAAGGGTTTCAATAAAAATACTCTAAAATTAAGTTACATTTTTAAGAATAATCTGGAAAAAATTAAATAATAATAATAATATTTTAAATAAAATTTAAACCTAATTGAAAATAAGTATCATCGAATAACTGAAATCAATACTTTAGACAATAATAAATGTAATTGTAGAAATCCTATCGAGTGTCCTTTGAAAAACAGGTGCCTTACAGAATACATAGTTGATCAAGATACTATTTCTTCTATGGAAAACCCAAATAATATAAATATTTATGTAGGTAGTACTAAAACTCGCTGAAAAACCGACTTTATCAACACACGTTTTCCTTGAATAATAATAAGTACAGAAATAGAACATCGCTGTCGAAATAGTATTGGTACCTTAAAGAAGCCAATAAAACTCTAACATTAAAATAGAAAATTTTTAAAAAAAGGTAGAATATGTAAGTCTTTCAAAGATTCATGCCTCTTGTGTCTATATGAAAAATTATATATTATTAAATTTCTTAAGAATAAAAATCTATTAAATAAACGTAATGAAATAAATGTCATATGTAAACACTAGAAAATGTTCACCTTAGAATATTTTTAATAAGATTCTTCATAAAAATCCATTAACTTATATATATTTAATAATTTTCTTTGTATATTGATATAATAATAATTAAATATGTATTAAAATATTTAATTAAATATTATTTTTTTTAATTTTTAAATAGATATTAAAATTTTGTATGATAATATTAAAATTTCTTTTATATTAGAATTGTATTATGATATTCAAATTTTGTATTATGATATAATAATTAAGTAGATATTAAAACACTAAAATCGATAGTAAAAATGTTAATAATTAAATAGATATTAATTTTTTTACAAATTACGAGTTGAAATAAAGACAGAAAATTAGACTCAAAGCTACCTTTAAGTCACATTGAAAATTTAGAATGTGTTCTTTTTTCTTTTGTGTTTTTAAAAAATACTGGAATACAAAGCAATCTAAGTCAATAATCTTGTAACAATAATAGCTACATCAACAAAAATGCAGTCTAGACATGAGTTTGTTTTTTGACTGACACTCTTCCAGTTAAGAGTGAAAGAACAAATCATGTATTCCTCAAAAATATAACCTATATTTTCAGTTTTAAAGTAGATCTCCAATCTGATTAGTTAAATTGAACACACGCGTAAATTTTTCTGTCTTCCCACGTACATAAATAGCAAACGTATTGTTTTTTATATTAATATAAAAATCATTTATCATTTTCAAAACAATAAACTAACATTGCTTGATGACTATGTAAGATCTCAAAATAGAGATTTCCGTAGAGAAATGAAAACTGTATTAATTTTTAAAAAACAAATACATTTAATGATATATTCAAAATTAAAGAGACAAAACAATCATATTCAGGGAGTTGAATAATAGAATAATGAATAAAAGAGGAATTAAGGCGCCAACTAATATCAAACCATAAGACTAGAAAAAGAAAGGGTTAGAAGAAGTTAACATATTTATTTATCATGAATAATACATAATTGTGGCCCAAGGCCGATTTGGGGAGTGAAAAACAGCTCAGAATAGTCCATGTTCACAATGTAATTGTAGAAATCCTATAGAGTGTCCTTTGAAAAACAGGTGCCTTACAGAATACATAGTTGATCAAGATACTATTTCTTCTATGGAAATAGCTAATCTGATTCACGACCCAAGCGTACTTTACAATTTTTCGCAATCACCACAAGTCCATCAACACTCAATCTGCCATGTACAAAAATACCGCAAAATATTCCGGGGACCTAAAAACACTCCAAGTGAACATAGAAATTACAATTTTATACAATAAATACAAAAATATACATGAAATGACATGAGGGGGAGGGGAGGGGGTGACAACAATTCCCCAAAACAAAAGAAATTCAACTCAAAATAACAACAAAAGATATCATGTTAGAAGTAGTTAACATATATGATTGTCGTCATCACTTCTACAATTAATAAGAAAAAGGAAAAGAAACAAAAGTCGACAAAGAAAATATTACATTTGACTTATATTTAAGAATTTAATACTTAAAATTAATATTTAAAATTCAAAAATTTGGATTAATGACGACACTCGTTTGTGAATTCCTTTCGTAAGTTTAAAAGCAGATTTTGCTTAGGATATTTTATTATTTTAAATTTATAAATAAACATAGATTGCATATGTCGTAAAGGTTATTTTGGGGGCGGGCCGAATTTATTAATTGTTAAAAATTAAGTATTAAAATTAATCCAACCAGAGGGCTTAACGTAAAAAAATTATTTAGTTACAGAGCCAATATGTATTTTTCTACATATAAAAAAATCAAAATTTATGATCGTATGATCATTTCAGAGAATTGAATTCATTCATCAGCAATTTTTATTATTATGGAAACATTTAAAAATTTGTTTGAGTGTGTGTCTGGGTAAAGAAACCTAAAGTAAGCTTGCAAAAAGAAAATAAAAATAAAAGGTGTAGTGAATAGAAAAGAAAAGAAAGAAGAAACAGAAGAGAAGAAGTAAGAAAAAAAGAACTAAGGGAAAGAAAGAAATAAAGAGAAAAAAGAAAGAAACAAAGAAACAAAGAAAAAGATAAAAGATATTTTAAATTATCAGAAAGAAGCAATACGCATATATATATATATATATATATATATATATATATATATATATATATATTCAGTGATTGCTGTTTATTTTTTGGAGTCGGGACTCTGAAGCTATATATATATATATCCGATCTTGAAGGAGAAGAGGAGATTTGTCAGGAATTCTATTTTTTATCCTCACATGTCCTTTCATATAATCACAGATAAATCTTTTTATACATATAAAAAAATTGCAATGACAAAAATATACATTTTCAAGAAAGTAAACGACATACATTCAAACAAATTTCTTTTGAGTACTTCTTTTGACTGCAAGAAATTATATTGTGTTTCAAGTTAACTAGATTCAACGTAATTGATCCAAATTGTTTCTTGTCTACAATCTCTTCTGTGCGTATATATGTATACATGGCTGAATTATATAAATTTTGTGACATTTGCAGTAAGCTATAAATATTACAAGTAACTATAACTAATTTTCTTTATTTCACTGCAAGAATATATATCTTAATGGAAGTAATTACATTCGTCTGATGGCTGTCATATGAAACGAACAAAAAGTTGTTAGAAATAATTATTTTTTCGGTATCCTTTGGAAGAATTCTTTTGTTAGTTTTAGAATGACTTCACAAAATATCATTTTTTACTCTATTATTTGTCATCTACGTCGGTGCAAAATTGATAGAAACGTTAACCCTTTGCTATCAGAAAAAAATGCATTGGTATGTTCTACCGATGGCAGCATATCTTTTTACATTTTTGTCCAAGTAAATTTTAAAGTGTCTATACTTTAAAATTTACTTGGACAAAAATGTAAAAAGATATGCTGCAACGGCAATAAACTAATGAACTGAGCGTGTTTTTTTTAAACAGATCACTTTTTTGTTTACAGTGAGCAATGTATGAATTGTCTAAATTACGCAAAAATGAAAATAACACGGACAATTCCTTTTAATTGTTATATTTACCAAAATTAAAGAAAACATCTTGAAATACTAAAAATAAATTTATTCAGAAAAAAGTAATCTCCTGTAACTCTTCTGGATAATCTCCTTGTTTAAGTTGGTGCGGTGAATGCTACCATAACCCTTGCCTACAGTTCATCTTTGCAAAGTGCTACAAAGCACAAAGTTGGTCTCTCGCTCAACTCCGCCCCACACATTATCAAAAGAGTTGCTGTCTGGGAAGTGAGGTTGCCAGATGTATAGGGGGTGTGTGGTAGTAGGAATTTCTGACAGAATTGACAGTGTTCTCCTGCTTGTGTGACATGACCCAGAGTTCTGTTGATAGACACAGAATCCTTGAGCAACAACCTCTTGTATTAGGGCAGCGTTTACCGAATTGAAATCACGCATTATATACAGAATTTTCGATTTTTCGTCAATAATCATCGCTGCTCTGAAATATAATGTAAACAAATGTAAACAGACAATGTTACGGAAAGTGCTGAAAATTTAAGAAACATCCTGATAGAACTTTGATGATATGTCTTCTTTGAAGGAAAAGGAAATGTTTGATGAAAAAAATGAACGATATCGCTCCGTCAAGCATTTGACCAGATTTTTCTTATCTCTTGAACTAACAGATTATGTTTTTCCGCATCTATTTTTTTTTTTCATCACGTTTTTAAAATTCCGCTGGAGAGGTCTATTTTTATTTAAGCTAGCAGTATAGCCCGGCGTTGCTCGGGTGTAATGAAAGCTTGAAATTAATCCATGGTCCTGGAGCTCATACTCTTTGGGCGTTGGCACGAAAGACTAAAAAGCAATAGTTGTTTCCAGTTAAAGCGAAACCATAGACTGAAAGAAAAATGAATGGATGTAAGTCAAATTTTGATTTCCTGGTATCGATATCAAAGAAGGTTTATTTCGTCGTAAACTGAATTTTGAAGGCTAAATAAGTTCTCTGAATAAATGGTATCGTTGCTGAGGCTAAGAACTACAATTATACCTACTTAGAGCCAAACCCGAAGCAAAAACTAAAATAAAAGGGCTGAAAAAATATACAGACATACAGGCAGATAAACAGACACACACACAAACATCTTGCCTTATATATATATATATTATCGATTTTTTGCACTATTGTAAGAACCCGACCTTGAAACTTTTAAATATCGTTTCTTATGTCTTTGTCTATGAGTGTATCAAATTTGATTAAAATCGTACAACTTCGATAATATTTCGATAATCCGATTTTTTCGATATTTATCGGGGGTATCTCGACACAAAATCTACCTAAGAACACTCGCAGACGCTTATAGTACAACTGTGCCAATTTTCAAGAAGTTCTGTTCAGCCGTTTCGGAGTCTATAGGTAACGGATACACACACACAGACACATACACACACAGACAAAGTTCCATTTATAAATAAGTTTAGATAAGTTTAGATATTTTCACTTTTTTATAGCACTTAACTGACTGAATTTTGTTTTCCTTTGATTACAGTAGCTATTTCCTCTGGGCCGTCAAGGTCAGCCAAAGATACGATTAGAATGTAAGCCTACTAGGAAGGTTACGGTCACCAAAAATGCATTAATTGTAAATCCTTCAGAAAGAATTATCTGTGCACAAGCAGTATAGCCCGGCGTTGCTCGGGTGTAATGAAAGCTTTAAATCTAATCCATGATCCTGGAGCTCAGACTCTTTGGACGTTGGCAGGAAAGACTAAAAAGCAATAGTTGTTTCCACTTAAAGCGAAACCGTAGACTGAAAGAAAAATGAATGGATGTAAGTCAAATTTTAGTTTCCTAGTATCGATATCAAATTTTCTGGACTTTGATAAAAACTGCAAGCTTGAAACTTCTAAATATCGTTTCTTATGTCTTTGTCTATGAGTGTATCAAATTTCATTAAAATCGGATCGCTCCTTCTATAACCCGATTTTTTCGATTATCAATATTTATCAGGGGTACCTCGACACAAAACCTAGCTAAGAACACTCACAGACGCTTATAGTACAACAGTGTAAATTTTCAAGAAAATTGGTTCAACCATTTTGGAGTCTATAGGTAACGGATACACACACACAGAGACACACACACACAAAGTTCTATTTATAAATAAGTTTAGATATATATCTTCCTGATAGTTCTGAAGTAATGATATTTTATCTTCATGTGAAATAATATTTCAGTTTTATTGGGTAAGAGATTTACTTACCAAGCCAAAATTGAATAGTGTGGATCCCGTTTACAAAGAAAAAATAAGTGTACTAAGCAGAATCAATTGATATTCCACATGTTTAAATATCAGAAATTTAGGCATTTGAACAACCTCTGTGGATAAATGTAATTGTCTGAAATTAATTCTGTAAAATGTATACAGAATTGAACTACCGTCTGTAAAAATTGATATCCCGTGAAGCAAAAATGCTGTAAGAAATTTTCAAAGTTAACGAACGACATTGGTCTCAATGAGAAAATCCAAATAGTTGATCGATCGGTTGTGATTTTTTGAAAAGAAAAGAAAATATTTGTAAATATACTTATAAATATACTTATAAATTTTGTTTTAGAGAAAAACTTTTTTAATTGTATCTAAAAAAGTTTAGCTATTGAAATATTTGTAAAGATTCAAAACACCTAAGTTCCTATTTAATCCTAGCTTGTGTGTATTTAATTTTAAAATCCAGTATTTTTCTTTCTTTCTGCGTGAGTGTGTAGAACTAAAATCGGAGTCTATCAGTAAACATTTACAATTTTCTAAAGTGTGACCCGGTTGATTGAAGTGAACTGCTATTGGGGAATATTGATTGTTCTGCCGCCTGTGGAACTCGCTCCCGTATTCTTGCTTTCCTGACGGCTACAACCTCCAGAAGTTTAAATGCAAAGTCAATACTCATCTACTAACCACTGGCCTCTAGCTCTCTCTCCACCCCTGTATAACCTTCCCTTTCTCTCCACCTATGTATCTGTCATCGCACCTACTTTCTCAGCTTTCTATTGTTTCTTTCCAACTAGTTTGTACTCCTCACTCTTTTCTAATTAATCTTTTTACATTTATATAGCCCCCCTGCACATCAGTGGCGTTTCCGCCTTGCTCGGGGTGAAATGATTAAAAAAAAATGCTAAGTTTGTGATTATTGAAACGAAATCTAAAGCTATTACCAGATATATATATATATATATATATATATATATATATATATATATATATATATAATCTTACCGGCGGGATGTAGCTTCCCCCTGTCTATTCTACAAATATTATCATGGCTTCTGCTCCGACGAACATAAGTCACTGGTGACCCCGCCACAAGAATTTATTCCTGCAACCAGACTGGCAACAAGGTCCCGCCCACTTACAGTTAAACCAACCAAATGCAGCCCTCAATTCTACCCCTCAGCTTCTTTTTTCTCACTGCCCGCCTGTGGAACTCCCTTCTATATACTTGCTTTTCTGACGGCTATAACCTCCAGGAATTTAAATGCAATGTCAATAACCATGTTTCATCCACTTGACTCCAGTCCTTTCTACATCACCCCGTACATCTTTTTCTTTTCCTTTCTTTCTACCTTTGCAACTGTCTTCACACATGTCTTTCCATCCTTCTCTTGCCCTTTCTCTAACAGCCCTGTAACTGGTTCGTCTTTCTCTTTCGCCTTGCTTGGGGTGAACTGATTAAAAATCGATAGACAGGATTAAAGATAGATAGATAGATAGATAGATAGATAGATAGATAGATAGATAGATAGATAGTAAGAAAACGTAAGATAGATAGATAGATAGATAGATAGATAGATAGATAGATAGATAGTAAGAAAACGTAAGATAGATAGATAGATAGATAGATAGATAGATAGATAGATAGATAGATAGATAGATAGTAAGAAAACGTAAGAGTAGATAGATAGATAGATAGATAGATAGATAGATAGATAGATAGATAGATAGATTCGGGCAGACTGAGATAGATAGATAGATAGATAGATAGATAGATAGATAGATAGATAGATAGATAGATAGATAGATATGAACCGAGACTAGGATAGATAGATAGATAGATAGATAGATAGATAGATAGATAGATAGATAGATAGATAGATAGATAAGAATAATGATAAATAATATTAAATAATGTTAAATAATGATATTCCCTTTAGGAAAGTTCAAGAGATCAGTTTTGTTTCTTGGTGTTCATAATGTTTACATTAGAATTGATTGAGTAACATGTTCCAGCACCTGTTTCAAAGACGACCATCTAAAACAAAATCTTGTTATCTATTTTTGTTCTGGTATGATCTTTGTCACAGATTTGCAAAAAATTACTATTATTCTTGAAGATTATTGCGTTCAAGTCAGTTCAGTCCTTGTCGAAACTCACTATTATTTTTGTAGTGGGATACGAAATTAATAATTAAAATTAGCCTTTTTCACTTTTACAAAAATTCACAATAGTGTGTGAAATCCTATTTTTTCCCAAATAGAAAAAGGACTGACCATGTGCTTAAGGAAAAAGTCGAAACCAGATTTCTCAAGTATGTGTTAAATTGATTTTTGACCAATGGAAGCGACTTGCAAGATAAAATGGAAGCAACTTGCATCATAAAAGAAGAATTAATTTTCTGTCCGTCATGCATTGTCTGCTTAATTTTCATTGCAGTCATTTAACGTGTGGGGTACAGAATAGCCGGATTAAAGAGAAGAATTCATAGTGAGCTATCCATTATAAGGAAATGTATGTGTGTTGAAAGAGATTAGTTTACTTTGGCCTTGTTAGTAGATAGCCCACTATAAGAGGGGTACAAAACAAAAAAATCAAATTGTCTAAAGAAACAACATATGTATATATATAGTCATCCGCAGACAGATATGTTTCGCTGTATCACAGCTCATCAGTACAATTAGACATCCGATTGCTTTTAACCCGGGTTTGAAACCCGACCGAATTGGCGTCAGTCGGCGATTCTACCACTGGACTACGGGCGCTCGGTAGAAGAAGGCAAACATTTTAGCGCGTATATTATAATTATACACGCCCAATAGCCAGAGAGTCAGTGCGAAAATCTGAATACTATAAAAGGCCCCGGTCAGCGTCAAAAACAGTCACAGATGGAAGCAGCAAAGACAACAAGCTAAGATGTAACGGTAGAAGCTTCAAGCTGACCCGTACATTCGTCTTCTTTCTCTTTCCTTCTCGTGTGCTGATTTCTTTTACTTCTTTTTCATCTAAAGACATTCCTCTCAAACAAACGTTCATATATACATATGTCAGTCAGTCAGTTAAGTGCCATACGTGATACACGCTTGGGCGATCATATCTTTTTCGAGACATGACTGACTGGGCAGAAGATTATCCCGCAGTAGGTTGCCATTGCTTTCTGAGGTAGACTGGTTGCCGACCAAGGCTCTAGAACCCAATCTGTCCTGCTATTAAACCAAAAACTGGAAGGAAGAGACGGATTAATACATTTCCCAAAGGTATTTGCGCGTAAGTGAATGCAATGAATTTAACTGGAATTTGAATTCGGCTCCCCGGCTTCTCGTTCCGAGCCGATATCCACTGTACCACAACGCACATATACGTAAGTACGTAGGCATATACTCTTTCAGCAATTAATACTATGAACATTTTCTACAACTCTTGATACTCTTAACCTTGTAAATGAACTTTAATTCCTACGAATTCTTTTAAATCTTTCTTTTTAATAAATTTTTATCTTAACATAAAAATATATTTTTTATTATTCCACTCTTCTAAACTAATCCACACATTCCAACTGACAACCAACCTTCTGATGAAAACCTTCTGATACTTCTGATGATGATAATTCTGGATAAATCTTCTAAGCTGTAAAGTTTTCGGTTAAGTATGACAAAAGAACGAATCAAAGAAACATTAACTATCACCCTACGGTCACTATTTATCTCTTGATAAATACCTGTAAGACAAGAACACCTGTTTTTGAAGTGTACGTGTATGCAGATATACCCAATCTGTTAACTAATTTTTTAAGAATACTTTAAATTTTTACGAATTATTTTCCTTTGCATATTTATCTTTGATGCTTCTTTGTCGATCATGATATTATTTGTACGGCCTGTCATATTAAAAAAAAACTTTAAATGTCTACCTTCATAAATGACGATTATACTAAAATGTCTCTTTTTGAAATTAATAGCTAATTTGCCCTGTCAGACTCTGAACGTTCTACTCGATATTCTAAACAATAAAATTCTAAGAAAAAGTCACATGGCTTCTTTGACTCGTTCATTTTTGAGTCTGCGAATATTGAAATCGAGACTTGTTTCACATTACGACACACATACTTCAAAGACAACATTTCAAACAGACGACAACTTATTATTTGCAATTCAATGAAAATATGCTGCTTTTTAAAACGTAGTATAAATTCCCACCATCATGAATCATGTTCGATAAAGCACTTCACTTAACAGGGCAGAAACATTTATTTACAAGATAGCTAATCCTTATGAAAGAAATATAGACACTTAGATTTGTCCGTAGCTTGAATTTATATCTTCGTATTGTCTGACACGATATTTCAATCTGCATCATAAAGGAAAAATTAATTTTCTGTCCGTCATGCATTGTCTGCTTAATTTTGCATGCAGTTATTTAACTTGTCGGGTACAGAACAGCCGGATTAAAAAGGAGAATTTATAGTGAGCTATCCGTTATAAGGAAATGTATGTGTGTTGAAAGAGATTAGTTTACTTTGGCCTTGTTAGTAGATAGTAGATATAAGAGGGGTATAAAACAAAAAAATCAAATTGTCTAAAGAAACAACATATATATATATATATATATATATATATATATATATAGTCATCCGCAGAGAGATCTGTTTCGCTGTATCACAGCTCATCCGTACAATTGAACATCCGATTGCTTTTAACCCAGGATTGAAACCCGACCGAATTGGCGTCAGTTGGCGATTATACCACTGGGCTACGGGCGCTCGGTAGAACATTTTAGCGCGTATATTATCATTATACACGCCCAATAGTCAGAGTGTTCTAATTCATTATTGAATGAGCGATGTGTACATGCCAGAGTAACTACTGTTTTTCAAAGTCTCCCATTTTTCCAGAGTGCTCAATCAGGGTGTGAGAGCGTAAATATATATTAATTGATTTCAAACATACGCACCGTAATGGGGGCGCTAGAGAGTGTCGTCAGTGATGTCATCGCGAGGATCACTAGGGGGTTTCGGGTCTTTCAACATCATACCCCACTCACCGCGCCGACCGACCAGAGGGAATTAGCCTCCGGCCCACCCTCGATAAGCGCTTTCAGACACTGGAAAATTACGTTTAGGCCCGGTACGAAACCCTGCAAATGCTTCCGATTGGCGGCAGTCAGAGCCATTTTCTTTTGATCCATAACCAATTAGCTGTTCTTTCTACTGTTTCTGTTATGGACTTGAGTGCTTTTCTTTTTTTTTACTCCCACTATCCCAATATCTGTTAAGGCTTTGCATAAGGGCCTTGCTGCAAATCCTCTAGTCCCCACTTCTATAGGAGTGCAGCTAGCCCTCCAGCCTTTAACCCTGCAACTCTCCAGCAGTTCGTCATATTTTAACTTCTTCCTTTCATGAGCTTCCTCTGCGTTTTCTTCCCAGGAGACCGTCAGTTCCCACAAGACTGTCTTCTTCAATTTATATCAATTAAAGTTTTTACAAATAAAAGTAATTTTTTTTAATTAATACAAGGTTGTTAAAATGTTCATAGTAATAAATGCTGAAATTGTTTATGCGTACGTCTGTATGTATGTATGTATGTATGTATGTATGTATGTATGTATGTATGTATGTTTGTTAGGAGTGTCTTCAATGAGACTTTAGGGTACTGGTCAGTTATTAAGTAGATTAGTGAACGGTGAAGAAGACGAGGATAGAGAAAGAGAGGCAACAATATTACGATCGCTTGACGTTTGTCAAGGGACATGTTACTTATGCTTATTTTCTCTTCTGCGACCGTCTTTTTGTCCCGGCCTTTTGTTTTCTGGGCTCCAAAACAGGCCATATGAGAATTCACACCCGGATATAATCCTTGGCTTCCCATTGGACGACAAACAAACTTCGCGACAGCTCGCAAAAAGGTTCCGTAAAATAAAGTTATATATATATATATATATATATATATATATATATATATATATATATATATATATACTTTTTAATAAGTAAAGATTATTCGAATTTTTGTTTTTTTGTTTTTTAGATATTTCCTAGTTTGCTATTTCCGGAAAACATTTCACATCGAGGTGTGAATTTTTGCAAGTTTTGTACACAAAGTTTGTACATTCTTGAGAATTCTTTTTTTCTCTTTTTTTTTTTAAATTTCAATGAGTTAGATTTGAATTTTAAAATTTGAATTTGTTTTGTTCACTACAAATTTAATGCGGCATATCCTGTCTACAACAGAAATTTCAAGAAAAGAGAACACAATAAGAAACGCTTGTAAAAAGTTAGAGGTTCGTATATTTAATAACATCCATGTAGAATAAACAATTTGTATATTTTTTATCTTTTTTCATAAAGATTCTTTTAGTTTGTTTAAGCGAATGTGATTTGAATAAAAGCTCTTGTTTTGCTGTTTAGAATTCAACAGTGTATTATACTATAGTAATGACTGTTTCTGTCTCTTTTTTTCCGTCGCTGAGTAGGTGGGAAAGGAAAGCGGCGGCAATTTAAGGTGAAAAGGGACTGTTAGTGAGAAATAACAGATAAGAGGAAAATGTTCAAAGAGAAAATGTACGTAGTTAAATGTTCCAGAGAAATAGTATTGAGGAGATAAATGAATCCAGAGCTTATAGTTAATAGTAACAGAATGTGGGATTTAGAAAGATTAACAGGTTACTAATAAAATATGTGTTCCTTTCATTTTTTTATGACCGGTTAAAAAGTGAAAAGGAGTCAGTCGAAGATATTTTTTGTTGTTATCGTTGGGTCTGCGACGGACCTTTTTGTCGGATCACTGGCCTCTCTGATCTCTGAGAGCTTCTGACTGCCTTTGGCGCTCAAGGGACGTGAATATGTACTTAGATCAGGTCACGTGGTCGGATACAACCGCATATCCCTTCTTTTTTTTTTAGTATTAAGAATATTTTACCGGGGTCATAGTTCTATTTGCTATTTCCTATCCAATCAGTATTCAGATTCTTAATTTTCACACTGACTTGTGAAATTTGCCCTGGTCTGGTTTTTCTAAAATATGTTCAGTCATTCTGATTTGATTTTGCGGTTTTGCAAATTTCCTTTTTGCGTTTAAGTTAACTGTTAGATGATATAAAACTTGTATCTTATAAAGGATGTGCATTGTGGTGCATCGGATACCGACTCGGAACGACAGATTGGGAAGCTGAGTTCGAATTACACTTGAATTTCTTCCATTCACTTATGCACAAATACCCTTGGAAAAGGTATTAATCCGTTTCTTCCCTCCAGTTATGGGTTAAGTAATAGGACAGATTGGGTTCTATAGCCTTGGCTGGCAACCAGTCTACCGCAGAAAGCAATGGCAACCTACTGCAGGATAATCTTCTGCCCAGTCAGTCATGTCTCTTTCGGGACATGATCGCCCAAGCGCGTTTCACGTATGGCACTTAACTGACTGACTGAATATAATAGTTGAACATATGATTAAGGCCTCTACTGGGCATAAAGTGGGGGATTAGTTTTATATTGTTATGAAGTAATAAACTGATCCCCCACTTATTACTATATAATAATATAATACACATCTTCCCTTTCTAGCTATGAGTCAAATAACAGGACAGATTGGGTTCTATAGCCTTGGCTGGCAACCAGTCTACCGCAGAAAGCAATGGCAACCTACTGCGGGATAATCTTCTGCCCAGTCAGTCATGTCTCTTTCGGGACATGATCGCTAAAGCGTGTATCACGTATGGTACTTAACTGACTGAGTGATCTTATGAACGTATATGTATATGTCAATCTGATTTTATTCATTGACCTTTGACGGCTTATCAACTTTTTGCAGGTTATTTAAAACCAGAAAATATTTTCAGATCCTCATGATTTATTGATACAAGTTCCACTAATTAAACCATAGCTGAAGTAAGAGAAGCAGTAGATTCATACATTTCCCAAGGGTCATTTCACGTAAGTGAATATAACGAACCCGGCTAGAATTGGAACTCGTCTCTCCGATGTCCAAATCCGAGCCATTATCCATTAAACCTCAGCCACATTCAAGCTAACATCATCAGGCATTCCAAATTTCGATGTTGCTTAACTTGGGTATCGTGCGAGAACATTTGTTTCAACGTGTTCTCGTCGTAAGCCTATGTACAATTGTGTTGTGCTTTAAAGTTACACACAAACACACACACACACACACACACACACACACACACACACACATATATATATATATATATATATATATATATATTTTAATTCAGATACTTCAATCCAAGGGAAAAAAGCAGGAAGGTAAATTCCAAAAAACCCGATCCTAATTAATATTAAAAATTTATTTTAATATTAAAAAATGATACAGGAAGAGAGCTCCATGTAATAAAATATTACAGAGCAAATATATATTAAAAAAGGATTAATTCAAAGATGTTGAATGGCCATTTCGATATGAAGATCCCCACGGGGAACGACACATCACCTCAGCAACAGAAAAAAACCTTTCAGAAACTGGAGAAAAATTAGTCTACTTTTCCTTTTTAAATAGATTGCAAAGAAATTCAAAAATAAAAAATAAATAATAAAATAAAATAAAATAAAATAAAATCAAAATAAAGGGAAAGAAAAAGAAAAGGAAAAAGAAAAAGAAAAAGATAGAATAAAATCAAATAAATAAGAAAAGAAAAAATTGACATCGTCTGGGTTCGCAAAAAAAAAAGGGAGAGAATGTAACTAATAGTTACATTCTCCCCTTTTTTTTGCGAACCCAGACGATGTCAATTTTTTTCAATTTTTTTCTTTTCTTATTTATTTGATTTTATTCTATCTTTTTCTTCTTCTTTTTCCTTTTCTTTTTCTTTCCCTTTATTTTTTTTTTTATTTTATTTTATTATTTATTTTTTATTTTTTAATTTCTTTGCAATCTATTTAAAAAGGAAAAGTAGACTAATTTTTCTCCAGTTTCTGAAAGGTTTTTTTCTGTTGCTGAGGTGATGTGTCGTTCCCCGTGGGGATCTTCATATCGAAATGGCCATTCAACATCTTTGAATTAATCCTTTTTTAATATATATATATATATATATATATATATATATATATATATACACAGACATTTTGACTGTATTTTAATCAGACACTGAAATTATATATTCTTTTCTCTTACATTTATACTATTTACATTGTTCGGACTGTTGTCCTCATTTCTATTGCAATATTCACTTTTCGGACGTTTTACGCTCCGACCTTCATCAGGTGATTGAATTCTGAACTGTATCCTCTATTTCGATCACTACGGTAGATTGCTCTTGTTCCATAAATCATGCCAACTCCGGATGTCTTAGTTATCTCCATTTAACTCAACTCCATAAGTTTTTGCTCATTACTGTTGTAGCCAGGTATTGAACTCACAACTCTTTGGATCAAGTCACTGGATCTAACCAACATTTTTATCCACTTGACTATGTACTCTTTCTCTTTTCTGTACAACCCTTACTTTGGGCTGAGAAATAAAATGACAAAATTGAAAACAAGAGAAAACTGCTAATTTTTAAATCCCAGATCAGATCAAATAATTATTATGTTTTATTCAACCTTCGAAATTTATTTGTTAAAAATAGAATTTCTTTTGCATTAAATATTTGTAAAAACGTCATTGAATTAAATATAAATGCACAGATTTTAACCACCTGAAGAATGTTAGATCGTACAACAACCGAGACGTCATAAATACGTCAACAAAGATGACGACAATAGTCCGACCAATGTACATAGTGCAAATTATTTTATTGATCTTTTTATTGTTGCCATCAGCGAGGCCATGACTATCAGACTTGATAAATTATAGTTTATAGAAGAAGCAAAATAATATTTCACTGCTTGAAAATGTATTATACCGAAAACAAAAAAAGTTAAATAACTAGCGGAGTTTTTTGACATCATTACGCATATCTCATCTTTAGTAAAAAAAAAAAGGTCGATTGAAGTATCTGAATTAAATAATGCTCTTAAATAATCTATACAGATCTATATTATCATATCGATGTCATGCATGGCGACCAGTTTGTCCATAAATGTTGAAACTATGTTATTTATTTATCAGATCCATGATTAAAAATTACTTTAAGCAAATGAATACTAGAAGCTAAAATGAATAGTACATGAAACTTGATATGAAAATAATAATTAAATAAATATGTTGACTTTTCATCCTAGCTTAAACAACTGGTTAGCAAGGAAATTCCCATAAATGTTAGAAGGAGCGGTAACATATATTTGACATGAGAGGCGTATTTGCATGAAAAACTGCTTTCAGAAAAAGTGTTTTAAAAATTTAAACAGTAAATCTAATTATTTATTCGGTCAACGAATGTCGAATGTTTGCTGTATGAATACAGTTAAACGCACAATTACTATACGGATTTTATATATTTAAACGCAGCACTAGGTTGGAGGATCAGTCCATTAAGTGCTGTACGTTATATACGCTTTGGGTGATCATGTCTTGTAAGAGAAATGACAGACTGAGCAGAAGAGTATCCCGCAGTAGGTTGCCATTACTTTCTGCGGTAGACTGGTTGCCAACGAGGCTATAGAACCCAATCTGTTCTATTACTTAACCAATAACTGGAGGGAAGGGACGGATTAGTAACTTTCCCAAGGTATTTGTGCGTAAGTGAATGCAAGAAATTCAACTGGAATTCGAACTCGACTCCCCGATTTTTCGTTCCGAGTCGATATCTACTTCACCACTGCGCAAAGCCAGATTAGAGGATAGGTTTCATTATTTTACAGTTTAATTTGTTAAATATAATTATCAGTTCCATGCTGCTGTTATTTCATGTTTCCTTACTTATCGCTTGTGGAATATTGTCGAAAATGTTAGTCATTTAGTTAAGTGCCATACGTGATACACACTTGGGCGTCCATGTCTCGAAAGAGACATGACTGACTGACTGACCGACTGGGCAGAAGATTATCCCGCAGTAACTTGACATTGCTTTCTTTGGTAGACTGGTTGATAGCCAAGGCTATAGAACTCAATCTGTCCGATTATTTAACCAATAACTGGAGGGAAGAGACGGATTAATACCTATCTGGATGAGGAAGAAACATTTTATAATTCAAGTTTTAAAATAACTGAATAAACTAATGATTTTAATTGTTTTTTATTTGTATGAGTTTAAAGTAACACAAAACATTGAGAATTTATTTGTTTGTTTTAAATTCATTTTTAAATATTTCCAAACCTTTGTGAATTGAGGAAATCAATTTTATTTTTTCAAAATGTCAAGGAATCACAGTTTATATGTGCGGTTTTGTTATGTGAAGTTATAAAGTTCTGCAGAGTAGGCAATTTGAAGAACCCAACTAAACTAAAGTCCAACGGAGACTGTGATTTGAGGAACTCAGTTTTCGGTTTTAATTGCAATTTCGGCTGAAATCGGTCTTTTGGACGAAAACTGGACTTATAATCTGAATTACAGTTAAAGTGAGGTTTTGATGTTCCATGGAATGAATTTAGGAATTCAAAGTTATTTCTTCAAAATTATCATTGCTGTTTCCTATGCTAGACTAGAGGTCTCTTTAGTTTTGGCACAATTCGTCTTCCGCAGGACTAATTTAAATGTCCACACTAAGTGCAGCTTTAAACTAGTAAATAAATAAATAATTTTAACTTCACACTTGCTTCAGTATGCTGCTATTTTCCTAGTGCGTATGTATTTGAATAATACAAATTAAATTGTTAATTTATGGTTAAACTTCCCATTTTATTGCTTCCATTTTCATAAATCAAGGTAAAGTCATAAAATATTTTAATCTTTCATATTTTATTGCGATATGCAATTGTGCAATTCGTTCCTATCATTCTGATGTTTTAATAGAAATAGTCATGAAATTAAAACTAAAATAAAAAAATTTTGCCTTCGATAAATATAGTACAAAAATGTTTATTTACATTGTTCAGACTGTTGTTCTTATCTTCATTTTCATATTCAAGACGTTTCGGCCGTTGTAAGCTTTGGCTTCTTCATGTATACTTTGGCATTTCGAACCGAGCTCTTTATTAAACCTTGGGTGTAGATATCACAGTTTCAGATAATTTTCTTGAGTAACTCAACTCTCCAAGTTTTTTGCACTTCTGAACTCACACCTCTTTAAGTTCATTAAACCAACGTTTTTATCCACTGAGCTATTAGATCTTACTTTAAACGTTTAGTTTTTCTATGGTGTGCGTTGTGGTGCAGTGGATATCGGCTCCGGAACGAGAAATAGAGGAGCAGAGTTCGAATTTGAATTCCAGTTGAATTCGTTTCATTCAATTACGCGCAAATACTTTTAAGAAACGTATTAATCCGTCTCTTCCCTCCAGTTATGGGTTAAATAACAGGATAGATTGGGTTTTGTAGCCTTGGCTGACAGCCAGTCTACCGCAAATAGAAATGGCAACCTACTTCGGGATAATGTTCTTCCCAGTCAGTCATGTCTCTGTCGAGACATGATCGCCTAAGCGTGTATCAAAATTTCTGGAGATTGTAGCTGTCGAGGAAGCAAGTACATGGAAGGGAATTCCTCTGTCGGGAGGTGCGATAAAAGAAGCTGTTAGAGTAGAAATTGCGGTTACATTTTATCGGTTTCACTCTAAAAGGGTGGGGGCCAGTTGCTAATCTAATAGCTCGTGTAAATTCATACCTAGGAGACACCAGTGATCTAAGTTCATTAGAGCAGAAACCGTGAAAGTATTTGTAGAAGAGGCACAGGGAAGCCATGTCACGCCGGTGAGAGTGCGACTACAGCCGAGCTGACAAGTGTGTATCGATCACATTACAGATTCTCCGTTGGATTCTGTCAAAAACCCTGAGGTGACTAGCAGGGGCACCTGACCAGATGTGGCAGTAGTATTCGATACACGGGCGGATGGTAGATTTATATATGTGCAGGATGGACACAGACGGGAAAAGCTTCCTTGGCCTGCACAGTGAAGGTTATATGTGTCCGCAAATACTTCGTTTATTAGTTATTAACTATAAAGGAAGTATACAGAAGATAACATTTGGCTTTTAAGTAGACTTGGTTACATTTGTCATTCGCGTAGATTTGTATCACTTCTGTCTTCAACGTTTAATATGTATAGCAATGAGTTAGGATGTTCATATTGTGAGAAGGTAGATGTGACGGCTTTGCGAATGGTAAAGGTCACGAGGCTACACGACGTCTGTTTCAGATTGCGCTTCTAGACCGAAGGCAACCAAGTCATACAACTTCTGCTTGTGTTTATCGTCGCATTGCTGAGACAGCATTGGTTGAACCACAATGGTAATAAGTATTTTTGCACGCTGCCTACATTTCTACACTGAACGGCATCAATCGTAAGCTTTAAAGTTAATAATTAAGAATGAAGGATTTGCGGACATATATTTATGTGGACTTTTGGGCATGTTTTGTTTTTGTGAGGAACACGCCCAAAAGCTTGTAAAAGTATTTTTGATACACCGGTCTATCAAAAATACTTTTACAAGTTTTTGGGCGTATTCCTATATATATATATATATATATATATATATATATATATATATATATATATCCGGTCTATCAAAAATAATTTTACAAGTTTTTGGGCGTATTCCTATATATATATATATATATATATATATATATATATATATATATATATCCGGTCTATCAAAAATAATTTTACAAGATTTTGGGCGTATTCCTCACAAAAACAAAACACCGCATGCATATATATATATATATATATATATATATATATATATATATATATGCGGTGTAGATATAGAAGAATCCAAAGGAGTATCCTGCACATAAAGTGGTAGGATAACTCTCTAGGAGGGATCTAAATAAATATATATAAATACATATAGAGCACATATATGTAAATATTAAGACAGACACGTTATTTCATGGTTAAATGGAAGTGTGGGCCTATTTTAGGTGAGCTATCTTCAGCTTCCGTCTTTATTGTACAGAAGATTTTACACAAATTAAATTCACAAATCCAGAAAAAAATAAAAACAGAAATAAAAATAAAGTTCGCTTCCTTAAAAGTGTAAATTTAATAAAAAATCCATCATTATATTAGTTAGGCAAATACACACACATACAGAAACATGTATATCTACAAATAATCAAAGAGCACGCGTAAGAACGTAAGTCAGTCAGACTGTTGACACATTTTTTTGGAAAGTAAAAATAAAAAATAAAAAAGGGGTTGGGGAGGAGAGAGATAGCGTTAAAGAAAAATGTGTTTTTATAAGCGTTAACGAAAGGGGAAGTAGAAGAAAGAAGAGAGGAATAAATTAAAATTTGAAAGAAAAGATGATATGAATAAATAAGAATGAAAAAATAAATATTTATATATATATATATATATATATAAAATAAATTTCGAAGTTCAAAACCGTTGTATGATCCCTAAGAGAGATTTCACGCAACATCGGCAACTTATACTCAAAATAAAATGATATTACCGGCGGAAGTTCAAAAATTTCAAAAAATTTACGTCACAGAAAAAAACTGGATAGGTGGAATTAATGTCTATTTTTAGATTTGAAAAAACATTACTTTTAGATTGAGTTGTAAATGAAAAATTTAATAATTTGGCTATGTCTAGCTCTAAAAAAGTGTAAAGGGAAAAAAAGAAGTTGTGTTTGAATGGGAAGAGGACTAAAACAAAATGGAAAGTAAAGGGAAAAAGAAAAGAAAAGGAAGAAAAAGAAAGAAAAATAAAGAAAGGAAAATTTTCATACACGTAGAGACTCTAGGGATGTGTTAACAAAACTAGCGTTTTTAAATGAATATGAAATTATTAGAAAAAAGATTTTTAAAAAGAATTTACTTGGGGAAAAACATTATAATTTACATATAATTTATTTAAATTTAATTAAATTAATTTAAATAATTATAAACCTAGATTTAAATTGAAATAAAATAAAACTTTAAAAAACTTATAAAATTTATTTAAAAAATTGTTTAAAAAAAGTTTTCTAATTTTTTAGGTACGGGATTAAATATATACACACATGCAATAAAAATTGAAGGTTAAGTTAGTCTAGGTATCCTTATTTCTTAAAAGGTAGATATTAATAAGAGAAAGGAACAGGAAGGTAGAGGGGTATCAAAATTTACATTTAAAAATTTAATTAATTAATCAATCAAAACAAAATTTAATTTATATATTTTCTTCTAAAAACTGAATTTAGAACATAAATACTAAATGTTCACAAATTTCGCCTTATGGCGGCACTTACTAATGGATTCTTTTCTTAAATTCAAGTGTAGGTTCTGGTTTGGGTACTTTAATATTAGCATTTTTTTTTCTTGCAGACACAGATCTCACCTATCACGAAAATTCCTCGGAATTCGGGCTGAACCTATCAATCTCCAACTAACTATACGGTCCAGCCATTCTTCCTTCATTTTCCAAAATCTCCGTGAAAGGGCTGTCTGGTATTTCTGACCCGGGTTCGAAAAAGAATACCTGTGATTGTAATATCTTTGCTTAAAAGGCCTCGCAGCACATACCAATATAAGTCCGCTAATTTTTTTTGTTGTTGGAAGGTGAAATGAGAGCTTCATACATTACATGGGTGGATTTACATTTGCCGTCCACCGGGCAGGTATCGACGGAGGTACAATTGCATTCATTAAAAATTCCGGACCCAGAGTCGGTATTACATAAATTCTTTAGAATTTGTCTATTATGAGAATTTATAATGTTGTCCATATTTGGAGTACAAGAGTAGCTGACTTTTAGAGTGTTCTTATTAAAAAATTTTCGTAGAGGATTGATGTTATTAAAATGTTTGTCTACTAATTTGAGAAAATATCTAGAGGGCTAAACCAAATTATCTTTCTTTTTCTACAATTATTTTTATTTTTAGTATTAGATTATTCGGGGTCAATTGGAGGATTTTATACTTTAATCTGTTCTTAAATCCACTTTTTTGAAGGGCCTTGTTGTAAATTTCTTTACTTTCATTGAAAGTTTTGAAGTTTGATGATAAATGGTTAATCCTATATATATATTTAAAAATAATATATATATATATATATATATATATGATCCAGCAGCCCACCAAACTATCAAAACTTAGAAGTCTAAATCTAGCCTTGTGAAAAAGTGTAATATAACAATCTGGGCCCGCCCGAGGAAGCTGATGCAAGCGGGGGCGTTTCCGGTCGTTGAAAGGAACGGATGTTTGTTTGACCTTATTTCCGGCAGTAGCGGAAATGGCTACAAGAGGCAAACAGAACAGGTGTCTCTGAGAATTACGTGGGCGTGCGTGGGCGAGGCAAAGCCGGAAGTCCCGGTTTGGAGATTATAAAAAGACCTCGGCGCACGGATTTCACGAGACAGAGAGACAGACGAGACCAGACAGAGATCGGCCGGTGAAGAGAGACACTCCCGTCAACCCGTCAACCCATTAGAAGCGCGCTCTCTCGCTCTCTGTTCCCTAGGCTACACGGTTCATCGTCATTAATAAAAATAATCTCATATATTTTTATATATATGCGTGTTTGTTGTCTGTCGATATATAACAAACATCTTTTTGGTGCCTAAGTGACTTGCTGTTTTGGGACAACAAAACAGATTGATACGAGCTGGTTACCACGGCGACGATTGAAAATTCAACGGACTTAAAACTACCAGATAGAAGACGAAAATAGTAAACAACAGGACGAAAATATATAGCAGCCGAGCGACTAAGTGACTATAGACGTCAGCCAAGGTAGGTGACTCTTTGATTTGATAGTGTGTGTGTTTTCTGCTCGTGTTTATAAGTCTAGTTAGAAAAAAAAAATGCATACTTTTGCCGATCTGACCCTAGAATTGAGAAATGTGTCGAACACATTAAGGGTAGAACGGAGGGGGTGTAGGACTATATGCAGAGAATAGTACGCTTAGCGGAGAGCGCATAGGTTTGGGGTTGGCGGGAGTGTTAAAGTTGAGATATTTACCTATCTGTAAGTATAAAACATCTGAGTTAATGATTTATTTTTTTTGTTACTATTTTACCATATATGTGAAGTGAGTTTACTGATATGTTGCTTAATTAATCTTACTTTTATTGAGTAAGTGAAATGTAAAATCATGTAAAGGAAGTTTCTTCTACTCTTTAAAGTGGATAATTGGATTAACTTGTTGATAACAATGTTTTCGTTGGGTTGTGCAGTGTTAGTTTTTTTTTTGTTTTTTTTTGGATTTCTTTTCAATGACTGTACACTACAAAATGATTTACATTTCTATGGTTGTGAATTATGCTTTTGGCAGGTTCCCATCAATTCAACATCCTCTGTGAATTTTCATTTATGTGACTTGGGAAATATCTTTTGAAGATATATTAATTTCTGAAAACTAGTAAATACCTTGGAACAGGTAGATATGGAAAGATTTAGTGAAGGATATGAACAACTCCCGAAGAAGTTGACGATAGGAGTCAGTGCTGGCGTGGTCGGCGTTATGATAATCCTTGGAATAATAGCTAGGAAGCGGATTTTTAAGTGTAAAAAAAGCAACAGTGCTTCGGGAAAGGCAATTGAGTTATCCGTTGTGAATAGTACTCCGGGGTCAACGGGTGTTCGGCACTCGGGTGTCTCTGCGTTGGGCAGAGGGATGTCGGTAGGTCAGATATGCTTGGATTCGAATCCAGAGGAAGTAGTTCAAGGAATAGAAAACATTGTACAAACTAAGGAACTACGAGTCACGGGTCCATTTTTTTAAACTAAATTAATATAGATGAAACCTCTAATCCTCCACAAGTAAATTGCATGCGGATTAACGTTGGAATCAGGGTAATTTTCTTCATTTCCTATTGAACATTTCTCGGTCAGACTATGAATGATATGGACGGCAGATAATGGCCATTTTTCTGTGTTCAAACATAGTATGTTTGAAATTAAATTAAATTAAATGAGGTTACATGTGTAACAATAAACTCGAGCAGAGGCACGCATGGTGTTGGTCAAAGGTCATTTACTCGATGTTAGTTTAGAAACTGGGGCGCGGTCACCGCCTATAATCATGTGGTTATGCATCGAGGAGTCTACGCTTATGGACAGAGTCGAGAAAGAAAATGAACATTTTTAAGAACTTTGCCCAATTCTGTGAAAATGGATATTAAAAAAAAAAAAAAAAAAGAAAAAAAAGAACAATGAAACATCGAGCTGGTAGAACAATTTTCAAGATGGACACGAACATTGTTGGGTTGCCGATGTAGGCTCCCCTATATATATATATTTTTTGTTGTTTTTTTGTTTCGGCATGCACATGTTTTTGTTGTTTTGGCGTGCACATGTTTTATACAATTGTCGGGCTTGTGTGGCGTGGGGAGGAGAGTGAGGGTGCTGCGCTTAAAATGTTCTTAGGTGAACATTTTGGAAAATGGGTGGGCGAGGAATGTAATATAACAATCTGGGCCCGCCCGAGGAAGCTGATGCAAGCGGGGGCGTTTCCGGTCGTTGAAAGGAACGGATGTTTGTTTGACCTTATTTCCGGCAGTAGCGGAAATGGCTACAAGAGGCAAACAGAACAGGTGTCTCTGAGAATTACGTGGGCGTGCGTGGGCGAGGCAAAGCCGGAAGTCCCGGTTTGGAGATTATAAAAAGACCTCGGCGCACGGATTTCACGAGACAGAGAGACAGACGAGACCAGACAGAGATCGGCCGGTGAAGAGAGACACTCCCGTCAACCCGTCAACCCATTAGAAGCGCGCTCTCTCGCTCTCTGTTCCCTAGGCTACACGGTTCATCGTCATTAATAAAAATAATCTCATATATTTTTATATATATGCATGTTTGTTGTCTGTCGATATATAACAAAAGTAAACTGAAATAGCTAAAGAAAAGTTGAACACACTTAATAGCAAAAAACAGGATATCTACAATAAACTGAAAGATATAATTACCCCGGGCCAACTGGGGTCATGTGTGACGTCATGTGCTGTCATGCGATATTCGCTTCCACCGTCTTAAATGCGCGAGTTTGTTGTTGTTTGGAAACTTCCATGTAAACAAAAATAGTTTGTCATTATCGTTTGTCCGTATTTTTAATATATAATGTAATTTGACATCTTTGAAAATGGCTTATGTAAACCGAAAGCTTAGATTGGATTATTAAAAAAAATGCTGTATCAATATTTTAATTTTCTTGTTTCATTTAATGATAAAGCTATTAAACTTATCAGAGAATATGAAAAAAAATTGCATAAAATAAACAGACAGCACTTATTTAATGAAACATGCATTGGTGAAAAAATGCTGCCTAAATACACACGACAAATATGTATATATATATATATATATATATATATATATATATGGCACTGACAATTTTTTAAAAATCTTATTACTAGTTCCACTCGGATTTTTTAAACATACGTGTTACTAATCGAAAAAAACATATTATTTATTTATTTATTTATTTATTTACTTTAACTCAATCGCTTCTAAAAAATAGCTCCGCGTTTAAACAATGAATTAAAATTATTGTTACATGTGAATTAATTTTTAGAGATCGTTTTTCTGTCAGGATTTGATTTCCCATCAAATATTTTTTTTATAATGACCGCCCTCCAAAATCGAAACGGTAACTCTCTTAAAAAAAGTGCATTATGAAAATTTTTGATTTATAAGAAGTTTAGTTTTATTTAATTCCAAATTAAACACAATAATTTTCTAAAATAAAAAAAATTGAGCGCTTAGAATATACACTTTTCAGAAAGAGACATTTTATTAATTGATTTTTTCTTTTCAAAAGTTCTTCAGAAATTAGAAAATATTAAATTCATAATTTCTTTTAAAAAATATTTTCTAAAGTTTTGTGTCTTTTGTTAAAATCAATGTTATTTGTATTTTTACAATTGGAATTTGTGTTTCATTTTCTAAACACAAATCTAAATGTTTTTATTTTTTCAATATTTTTCATATTATGAAGAATAAGAGGCAAACAAAGCTGACTCGACAATTTTTTACTAAAATTTTATATTTTCTTCATTTCTTTTTTTTTCAGTTTTTTTTTCTCTTATTGATATTTTTCTATCCATTTTTTGTTTATTTTTGTTTTCTTTTATCATTTTTTTCTTATTCATTTGTTCTTTTCCCTTTTATTTCTTTCCTTGTTCTTTAATGACTTTCTATTTGCTTTGTAATATTCAGTTTAAAATCTCCTTTTTTATTGCTTTTGTCACACTTTCATTCTTTTGTTTCGTTATTTTTCTTATTTTATCTTTCATTTGTTTTTTAATAGTTTCGCGTTTTTTTCTTCCTTTTGATTCTGATTGCTCAATTTCATTTTCTTAATACAATGTCTTGTTTTTTATTTTTTGTCTTTGCTTATCCTTTCCGATTTCTTGATTTATTTATTTCTCTCGTTATTTCTTTTGTTTTAGTTGATTTTTTCTTCATTTCTCTATTCTTTTTATTTTTATTTAAAGCGTTTATCTTGTTTTTTATTTCATTTTTCTGTCATTCTCTTTTTCATTATTTCTGTTTAATTTGTTTTCTTTTGAACTTTTTTTTATTTTATTTTCTTTCATTTCATTTTTTTCTTTTTTCTCATTATATCTTTTGTTCCCTTTTATTCTTATTTTTTTTTATTTTATCTCCGTCTATTACCTTTCGTTTTCTTCTTTCTTTCCTTTTTTTTCTCTTTTTTGTTTTTATTGCTTTCTCTGTATCTTTTACATTGTATTTCCTTCTTTGCTTCTCTCGTTCTTCTTTTATTCTTTTTTTTTCTATGATTAATTTCTTTCTTTCTTTAAATTTCTATTGCTTTCTTTCTACACTCTTGTATTTTCTTTTTACTTTCCTTCTGCACTTGGTTTTAATCTATCACTTGATTATAATCGATATAATTGATCTTGTTATCGGAAGAAATATAAATGGTATTTATTTTGGTCAATTTTGGAAATCAGTTCTTTCTGAGAACAAGCAATCGTCTTCTAAAAGTTCGGAGCAATTTCACTAATGCAAGCAAATCGTTTGACTGAAGAGATTCACGTCACTGAATGTAGACGTGAGCGTTTTATCTACGTAACATATGTACCTCATCTACTTTTGCGTGGGCCGAGAATCGAAAACTAACTTTGGCATCTATTTGCAACAAAAGTGTACGTCATTGGCAGGCTGACTATTGACTGTCTTGATCTGAACCTTTTCCTACCAGCGAAAGCTTCCCAAATATCAAAATTCATTTGAACATAATTTCACACAATGAAAAAAAAAAACGCTGGGTATTCGAAACCATCAATATTTCTATTTGAAACACACCAAGATACAAAAATACATTGAAGAAAATCTTTTTCAATGCAATGTCAATCGTTATTTTCTCCTTAATTTCCTGTTCATTTATTGTTCTCTCACCTTATTTTTTCTCTATTTATTATATTCTTAGGATGTTCGTTGTGGCGCAGTGGATATCGGCTCGGAACTAGAAATCAGGGAGCAGAGTTCAAATTCCAGCTGAATTCATTGCATTCACTTACGCGCAAATACCCTTGGGAAAGGTATTAATCCGTCTATTCCTTCCAGTTATGGGTTAAATAACAGGACAGATTGGGTTCTATACCCTTGACTGGCAACCAGTCTACCGCAGAAAGTTAATGGCAACCTACTGCGGGAGAATATTCTACTCAGTCAGTTATGTTTCGAAAGAGACATGATCGCCCAAGCGTGTATTACGTATGGCACTTAAAAAATTATATTCTTTCACACTTAGTAAACTCTACATTCTTAGTAGGTTTATTGCCCTGTTTGTGATTAAATAATAATTTTTTTTCTGTATAGAATTAAATTGTTGATTTTTTGCGATTTTCATTCGGATCTGTATTTGCTATAATACCAGTTCAGTCAGTTAAATGTCGTACGTGATACACGCTTGGGCGATCATGTTTCGAAAGAGACATGACTAACTGGGTAAGTTATTTTCCCACTGTAAGGTTATCATTACTTTCTGGGGTAGAGTTGCTGCCAATCGAACCTGTTATTTAACCCATAGCTGGAGGGAGAAGAAAGGGATTAATAACTTTCCTAATGATATTTGCCAGTAAATGAAAGCAATGAAGTTGGAAATCAGCTCTCCGATTTTTTTCGTAGCCGATAACCACTTCACTAAAACGCACACTGCACCACAACACACGCACACACGCACACACTCACAAACACACATCACACACATATATATATATATGTGTGTGTGTGTGTGTGTGTGTGTGGCTGTTCGAATTCCATTTGAATGCCCTGCATTCACTTACGCGCTAATACCCTTCGGAAAGGTATTAATCCGTCCCTTCCACCCAGTTATAGGTTAAATAACAGGAGGGTTTCGATCCCGGCCAGAAGCAAGTAGATTTTTAAACACACCGATGAGCTGTGATACAGCGAAACTGGCTTGCATGTGGATGCCAAATATATATATATATATATATATATATATATATATATAATCAGAGTATAACCGTACTGATGAGCTGTGATACAGCGAAACAGATCTGTCTGCGGATGACTAGATAGATAGATAGATAGATTAAAATTTGTTACTTCTACAGGATGTGCGTTGTGAGGCAGTCATCTCGGAACGACAAATCGGGATACCGATTTCAAATTCCAGTTGAATTCCTTGCATTCACTTACGCACAAATGCCCTCCGGAAAGGCATTAATTTGTCTCTTCTCTCCAGGCATGGGTTAAATAATAGAATAGATTGGGTTCTATAGCCTTGGCTGGAAACCAGTGTACCGCAGAAAGCAAAGACAACCTACTGTAGGATTATCTTCTACCCTGTCAGTCATGTTTCTTTCGAGGCATGATCGCCTAAAGGGTGTATCACGTATGGCACTAAACTGACCTTAATTGTTTTCTGGAGAGATTTTAGCATTTTGAGAGGTGTTTGCTTGTTGAGATATATCTGTATTTCTTAATCTTATTAAGCAAAGGTACACCTAGAATAAAATTAACGTAACGCGGCACACTCGCCAAAATTTTAAAAGGTGATACATTTAAATGGTTTTTAATAAGGCCATTATAAACTGTTCTCGAACAGACAGCATGACTTCCGTTTTGTCACGTCTAGTGCCGATATCCTAACGACCATCACCAAGTACATATACCAGACCCTTCGTTAAGGCCGGCGACATCTTCAAAGTGATATCTCCAAAACATTTCATAGGGTCTGGCACGCTGCCTTTCTACGCAAGCTAGAGGGCTATGGTATCACTTGATGCTTACTTGGTTTGATCCAATCTTTCCTATCAAATCGCATAAGGTATCTTGAACTGGCATGCCTCCACATCCTATCACACGAACGCGCGTGTTCCCGAGGGCTCTATTCTAGGCTCGACGCTCTTTCTGATCTTCATAAATGATCTCCCTACATCTACACTGATGACACTAGTATTTCTCACGCCTCTGTAAGAAAACTTGCGTGGCTGACAAAGATAACCTCTTCGCTCTCCTTCTGTTTAAACTTTCAATCTTCTCTTACGTAGCCCTCTGCGCACTAGTGGCGGTACCGCCTTGCTTGGGTGAAACAATAAAAAAATAAAATTACACGCTCAAATCTGAACTTCAATTTCAATGTTTCTATTCAACCATTTGTGCACCTTTTTTACCATTAATATTCCTACATCCGCACATAAACAGTACTGTGCAAAATTATTAGGACAAGAACTATTTTATCATTTATGAGGCATATTGACAGAAAATTAGCAATTTAATTAAAGTAATTTATTTGATTTACTCAACAAATGGTTTAACAAGAAAAATACTTGTTACAAAATAAATTTAATATTTAGTATAACAGCCTTTTGCTTTGACCACAGCCTTCATTCTGTCAGGTATTGACATCACAAGCTTCTTCAATGTATCTAATGGTATTTCCTGCCAAGCAGCTTGTATTTGTTCCCAAAGTGTGTCTTGCGAAATAACATTAGCTTTATCAATTCGAGAGGGGGGAATAAGAAAAAAGTAAGTCATATCCTAGGATAATAGAATAATGATTAGTTTCAAAATAACTTGTTTAATAGAAAATAGGAAAAATTAAATATAACTTCTTTTTAATACATTTCATTTACACCTAGTTTTAAATAATCAATATTTATTAGCAATTTACTTGGCATTTAACCCTGTATTTGAATTTCAGTGAGGTTTTTAGGATAATCACTCCTGTCCTAATACTTTTGCACACTACTGGTAGTGTGCAAAAGTGTTAGGTCAGGGGTGATTTTAAACTTTATTTTGATGTCTCATAAAAGATAAAATAGTTCTTGTCCTAATACTTTTGCACGGTACTGTATATATATACTAGGTGCGATTGGTAAATTGTCGCAATTATTTTGATGCCTCATGAAAGATAAAATAGTTCTTGTCCTAATACTTTTGCACGGTACTGTATATATATACTAGGTGCGATTGGTAAATTGTCGCAAATATTTTGATGCCTCATGAAAGATAAAATAGTTCTTGTCCTAATAATTTTGCACAGTACGGTATATAAATGCTGCGAGAATATTTTGTGGATACTTAAGAAGATTTCGCGACACACTAATGTGCGGAAGTATTGCGCATGCGTATCAATGAATTAGATTATAAAAAAGCTAGCTTCAGTCACATTGTGTTCATCTGCTCTTCCCATATCTTATTCCTTCTTTCTTGGAATATGACACTGTAATGTCAACTTATCTTTATATTAAAGAATAGTTTTTATACGTGTTCTCCGTCATATTTTTCCTATTAAATAACATTCAACCATTGTCATGAATGATGTAAAATTGCTTCAACTTTTGCATTTTTTAACTTCCTTTATTACATCGTAGTTTCGTGTGGATTTTTTAGTAATAATTTCCTTCGTGATAATAGCGATATATGGAGGTATTCCTAAAACTAATGGAAGATAAAATAGATCCCATTTCATGCGACATGCAAAACGCACATTTCGATTAAGAAAATATTTCTGGAATTTAACATAAAACATTATTACAATTA
This sequence comes from Ascarosepion bandense, assembly GCA_037127315.1. Taxonomy (NCBI): domain Eukaryota; kingdom Metazoa; phylum Mollusca; class Cephalopoda; order Sepiida; family Sepiidae; genus Ascarosepion; species Ascarosepion bandense. Next base: position 176,544 of record JBBBDQ010001935.1, read on the forward strand.
AGATAAAATCTGAATCTTTAAAATGATTTTGCTGGTTAAAAAGACCAGATAAATAGCAAAGAGATTCGCCAATTTCATAATTAACTTTTCCTCGATAGAAAAAAAAAGTGTGTAGCGGCAATCATCAACACCTGAAATAAATACGTAGCAAAATTTCTATAAATTTTATAGAAGAAAAAAATGAGTTGAATTATTAAACAGTTAAAGAAACTAGCTTTACATCGCCATTATTTTTTTAGTCTTTTCACCATAAAGAAAGCAGTACCGCCACTGATGCGCAGGGGGCTACATATGAGTAAAATTTTAGTCAGGAGGAGAGTCAAGAGAAAGACGAAACAGTTACAGGGGAAGTCAGAAAAAGAGCAAGAGAAGGATGGGAACACAGGAGTGAAGACAGTTGCGAAGGTAGAGAGAAAGGAAAAGAACAAGATACACGGGGTGATGTAGAAAAGACTGGAGCCAATTGGATAAAAGATGGGAATTGAAATTATATTTAAATTCTTGAAGGCTGTAGCCGTTGTGAAACCAAGTATATGGAAGGGAGTTCTACAGGCGGGAAGTGCGAGAAGCTGTAATTAGTATTTTCCTTTCGCCCTTTATCTGCATTTTTTTCTTCTCACATCGTTGCCTTTCTGATTACCTTTATTTATTTATTTATTTATTGGTGGAGGGAGTTTAATGTGGGGATGTCTGGTGTGTGTACACGGCCAAGTCAAAAAATACCAGAAGCCTCCGAAGCCGGGTATCTATCAATATGTTTTTCAGTTGCCCTCTGCCCGATGACAAAGACACAACTGAGTAGCGCTATATCCAAAAAGAGAATCTCAATTGAGAGATTAAATGTAATTTTTTTCGGTAATAAAAGCAGGCACTATACTTTGATCCCAAACAGGTTGGTTGTTTTATGGCAAATCAACGTCCTCGGCTCATTTATTGCCAAATAAATTTTATTTATTTATTGCTGGTAATACCTTTTTCTTTCAACAATTTATTGTTGTTTTTTATATAAGTTTTGTGTCCAGTAATAATTTTTTTCTTTTCGAGTATCAAGATTTATTGGGATTTGTTTTTAAGGGCAGGGCCCCCAAGTTCTACCCTGTTATTTAACCCATAACTGGAGGGAAGGGACAGATTAATACCTTTCCCAAGGGTACTATTGCTTAAGTTAATGCAGGGTATCTCGACTGGAATTCGAACTCGGCTCACGAGAAATCGGTGAGCCGATATCCACTGCACCACAACCCACATCCATCACTAAACGCTTACAGCACTTGGTATTCCCAAGCGGTCACCCATCTAAGTACTGACCAGTTTCAACATTGCTTAACTTTGGTGATCGAGCGAGAACCGGTGTATTCAAGGTGATAGGCCTTCCAAACATGTGGCCAGTGTGTGAAGAAATTGTAACTCGTGTAATATTGTTAGTTTGCTTAATACCGAATATTACCTTATAAAGAAACGAATATTACATTAACCATTAGAGATGAGGTGGACATATACTATTGATGGTCCCCGATTAATGGTCATAGAAAAAGGATAAATTTTATTTAGAATAGCAGTCTGTTTAGTCAATAATTGCCGGATGTTTTCAATTTCAAGAAACGGCTACTATTATTATTAGCTTTCTTGTTTTTCTCTGTGCCATGTCCTTTGAAACTAATTGTAATCTCGAACCTCCATATTTGTTTGACCGTTATCACCATTAGTACATTTAATTTTTGTTCTCATTTCTAAGCCCTGTTATGTCATCCATTTATACAAACTCGTTAGGAAGGTTACAGTGTGTAGTTTTTCCCTGTTTTGTCTTTTCTTCAATCTGTCCTGTGAGTGTCAACCTTTCCACTCACTCTTTCCTCATTATGTGACTGAGATATTTCAAATGGCTCTTTTTGTCATTTCTGTTATTTTCTCTGAAACTCTGTCGTTCTCTCATATTCAAACAATGCTATTGTCAGCATCTTTCCATAGAACAACATTTCATCTGCGAGGAAATTGTCAAGCATTCTTGTTTATCATGTTGCGAAGACTGGCAGAAACGACAATCTTTCCACTGAACTTTTCTTACAAATCTCTTCTATAAGGAAACTGAACAAAAGGAAATATTATAAAAGCAAGTCTTGTGACTTTTCAGTTGTATTCACAACTATCGCTTCGTATATTTCCTAAAGTGACTAAGTTCAATAGTGTTGTTGCTTGTGCATAGAGGTTGTTTATATTCTTCGTCGTCATTTGGGCAAATCACAACTCTCACATACAAATATTGCGCTACGGGAAGTATCACATAAATTATAAAATATTCTTTAGTTATATTAGCAGTAAATATTTCAGTATTCAAATAAAATTATTTTTAATCAGTAAATATTTAATTATGCTATATGTAATATTCAAGGTATTCTTAAAGTATTTTCGAGATATTTTCTGATCAAAACTTATTTATAAATGGAACTTTGTGTGTGTGTGTGTGTGTGTGTGTGTGTGTCGGTTATCTATAGACTCCGAAACGACGGAACCGATTTTCTTGAAAATTTACACAGTTGTACTATAAGCGTCTGCGAGTGTTCTTAGCTAGGTTTTGTGTCGAGGTATCCCCGATAAATATCAAAAATCGACAATCGAAAAAATCGGGTTATAGAAGGAGTGGTCCGATTTTAATCAAATTTGATACACTCATAGACAAGGACATAAGAAATGATATTCAGAAGTTTCAAGGTTGCAGTTCTGACAATAGTGCAGGAAATTTGATATCGATACCAGGAAATCAAAATTTGACATACATCCATTCATTTTTCTTTCAGTCTACGGTTTCGCTTTAACTGGAAACAACTATTGCTTTTTAGTCGTTCGTGCCAACATCCAAACACTCTGAGCTCCAGGACCATGGATTAGTTTTAAAGCTTTTATTACACCCGAGCAACGCCGGGCTATACTGCTAGTACAAAATATTTTATAAATAGCCACGTATCGTAGAAGAACGTCCCTCGTGTAGTACGGCTGCTCGATTAACGGATGCCGAATAGTTTCTTAATAGAAAGGGATATTATTATCATTACCAGAATTCCTGCCTTCGTTTCTCCAATTCTTCCTGATCTTTTTTTTTATTTTTCGATCGTATTCATTTTTCCTATTCAGATTTATTTCCTAATTTCAAAATTGTATTTCATTTCGTCATTTTGTTTTCTTTTTTTCGTTTTCTTCAATCATAGCGTCCTACGTCACCGCCATTTTTCCTTTTTCCTTTATGGTTACTCCGATTCCCCATACATCTTTCTTATTCAAATTTATTCAGCAATTTATTTATTTCTCTTTTCCTTTGCCTATTCCTGCTTTCTTTATTCCTTACCCACTTTATATTCTTTGTAGCATTCATTATTCCCTCATTTTTTTCTCATAACTTTAATTTTATTCTCGTCTTATTTTTCCATTTTATAGATTTATCTGCCCTTTATTTCCTTTTATCTAACATTTCATTTCTTCGATAGACTAAGTTTTCTTTAAACTATTGGTTATTTATTTGTTTTTTTTTATTTTATATTTTAAATATCCTTCCCTTTCTTTTCCTTTCTGTTAGAAAGGAGTCCATATCAATTCTACACACGTTCTTTATATATATATATATATATATATGTATGTGTATATATACTCTTAAACAAACTTAGGGAGATCATAAGTATGTTTCGCCATAGAAATAAGTATAAATTAACATAATTATTCTATTCCCCTAATTAGTCCTAATAATTTTTTTTTAACTTTTTGAAAATTTGGCCAAGCAGTTACTTCCTCAACACCTACTTAGGGTCAGGCCACATACCTCCCACTACCAAGGAGAAATTACTACTAATTTCCTTCCCCCAGCCCAACCCAATGTAAACCAATATATCCCTGCCCTTTTCTTTAACTGCATTAACATCTGGGCTTAGAATTTTTCCTTATTCTCCGTTTATAAGAGGTCGAAGAATGCATGCCTCAAAATAACATACTGAACATGGCTATTTCCCCGTTTTATCTGAATTTACACACACAGACATATATATATATATATATATATATATATATATATATATATAGAGAGAGAGAGAGAGAGAGAGAGAGAGAGAGAGATGTATTAAGAACATCGATCTACACCCTTTCTGTTTTTCCAGTGTGTTTCTAAAAAGAAACAAAAAAAAAACTGTTGATAAAGTTTTGCACATCGTAACTTCGAAAGAAAAAATATTTATCATTGTTAAGGATTTTGCTTCTTTTCATATCAATGCGTCATGAGTTTTCCATTGCCTATCGATTCGATATTGACAAACACAAATACTGTCAGGTTCGCGAAAAAATCTGGACTTATGCTTCGAGCTTCCTTTGACGCTAACAAGAAGCAAAACTATCCAGTGATAACTGCGTCTTTATTTTACCCAAGGCAGAAGAACAAGTGATATGAGATGGCACCCATCAACGACAGAAACAAGATTGTGAAATTCATCATAAACCAAGAAAAACAGAGAACAGGAATCAGGGATAGAAGATACCAAAGTGACTCATTAAATAATTCATTTTAAACGCACCTTTCATAAATATCTGCTTTCTAACCTTCCTTCCTGCTTGCTAACTATAAGCTTGTTTGTTTCGAGGTTGAATGACCTATTAATCCTTATGGGATCATTTAAGGTCATAACCAATGATTTTGGGGTAAGGTTATTTTATTTTTACAACATTTTTCTTTTTTCGAGTATCAGTATTCATTGGGATTTGTGTTTTTTTAATGGCAGGGTCCCCAAGTCATGCCCTGTTATTTAACCCATAACTAGAGGGAAGAGACGGATTAATACCTTTCCGATTTCTCTTTCCGAACCGATACCCACTGCACCAAACGCACATCCCTCACTATACGCTTACAGCACCTGGTATTCCCAAGTAGTCACCCATCTAAGTACTGACCAGGCTCAACGTTGCTTAACTCCGATGAATCGAGCGAGAACCGGTGTATTCAACGTGATAGGCCGTAAGCCTTTAACTATAAGCAATGGATAATATAATCAAGAGAAGTGACAGTTGCAATAGAAAGAAGTGTCAAATATAAATTAATTTAACAGTGTTGTGGAGTCTTGTTGAGAAACCACATAAAATAATCAATAACAAAAGCAGATATGGAGATAGAAAATGTAAGTTATATTGAAAAAAATATACAAAGTGGAACACGGGTTAGTCAATTCAGGTATACTATAAATACTATTAGTAGAAACAATATATACAGTCTTGTAATGAAGTATGTTCGGGTAATGAGTCTGTATACTAAGTAACCAACTGACTCCTTACTAACTCTCTTCGACAACCACTCTTTATAACTGCTTAACAACTAGTGCTCCCCTGCCGTATTCTATATAGGCAGGATTATATGTACACCTCAGACGAGTCCATTCTTTGGTGCAAAAAAGGGTGCTTCCCGAGAAACAGTTTAATTATTATTTAAATAATGAGATAAAGAATAATATCTAAACTTATTTATAAATGGAAAAAAATTGTCTTGTGTGTGTGTGTGTGTGTGTGTGTGTGTGTGTGTGTGTGTGTGTGTGTGTGTCGGTTATCTATAGACTCCGAAACGACTGAACCGATTTTCTTGAAAATTTACACAGTTGTACTATAAGCGTCTGCGAGAGTTCTTAGCTAGGTTTTTGTGTCGAGGTACCCCTGATAAATATCGAAAATCGATAATCAAAAAAATCGGGTTATAGAAATAGAAGGAGTGGTCCGATTTTAATCACATTTGTTACACTCATAGACAAAGACATAAGAAACGATATTCAGCAGTTTCACGGTTGCAGTTCTTACAATAGTGCAGAAAATCGATAATATATATATATAAAAGGCAAGATTTTTGTGTGTGTGTCTGTTTATCTGCCTGTATGTCTGTATTTTTCAGCCCTTTTATTTTAGTTTTTGCTTCGGGTTTGGCTCTAAGTAGGTATAATTGTAGGTCTTAGTCTCAGCCATGATACCATTTACTCAGATGACTTATTTAGCCTTCAAAATTCGGTTTACGACGAAAAAAATTTATTTGATATTTGATATCGATACCAGGAAATCAAAATTTGATTTACATTCATTCATTTTTCTTTCAGTCTACGCTTTCGGTTTAACTGGAAAAAACTATTGTTTTTTAGTCTTTCGTGACAACTTCCAAAGTGTCTGGGCTTTAGGACCATGTTTTAAAGCTTTCATTACACCCGAGCAACGCCAGGATATACTGCTAGTACTTTTATATACCAGGAACAATATTGGAGAAAATTGTATGACAAATTGAAAAAAGTTTTCTTTTGGCACGTTTTGTTCTTCAGGAATTCATGGAACTAAATTTGTTACCTTTGTGCGACTACACATGCCGAAGAACAAGGGGAGGCTGGGTATTTTATATTAAATTTATTTATTTTTTTAAATTCAGCTATTTTTATTTATTTTCTTTTGCTTCCATCACTTATTATTATTATTATTATTTTAGATATCCCACAGTGACACAATTTCTATTACCACAGAGTGGGCATCTTACTAAAAAAAAAAACAAAAGTGATAGAAATGAAAATAATCTTAATGAAATCGGCTAGGTTAAAATAAATTAAATTCAAAGTCACCAATAAGCATCGTTTGTGAGCATGATTTGTCGCTCCAACATAACAAATTTATTCTGATGGAGTCAAAAAGGAAAAAGCGAAATGCGTCAAAAGATAATGTTTTTTCTAACTTATCATATATTTAAATAATGTAAAAAAAGTTCAAATTTTCATAGAATAATTAATTATACCGTATCCATTCAAAAAGTTCAGTAAATAAGTTAGAAATAATAATTGTATTCTTGTCTACATAGCAGTAGATTAATACAATCTTTATAGTTAAAAACTTAATAAGCCTAGTAAAATCGTTCGATTTGACAAAATATGAAAGCTGTTTGATAGATCGATAACTTGACATATAGTTATTTGCTGAATTTTAACTTTTAATGTTAATACTGAGAGAGAACTATACTCATACGGATAGCAAATTAATTCAGTAAATACACAAAAATAAAAATAGGTGTTTCGAGCAAAACTTATTCAACCTTTCCAATGAGGTTGTTCTGAGAGAATTAGAAGTCATATAACGATTCAATATTAGCAGCAACGATTTTGGTAGCATAAGATATGCTAATGATACAGATTTGATAACAGGCAGAGACAGGAAACTACAGTAGCTTCTACAGAAGGAAAGAAGGCAAATGTAAAGTAGTAAAAATGGTGAAAAATATAAATAGTGAAAAAAATCCTATTGAATAACATGAACTTGCCTACATAATATTTGTTTACTTCACGGAGATGTTAACACGGTCGACAGAAATGCTGTGGAATGTGTAATGGAGATCGTTCGTCATCTTAATGATGGCATGAACGCCACTGTATCTGTTGAAAAATCAACATGATTCCCAGTTTCACATGGAGTCAAACATGGTCGCATCCAGGAACGAACATTTGGCACGTTCTTCCTTCTTGGAATCCTGATTTTCCCGTGAGACTTTACTCGCAAGAAAGTACAGGATAGATATGAACCTTTTCATTCTGGTCCGTTTTATTACAATGGCGGGCTGAAAATTTAATAGGCTCGCTATGAAGGAATGATGCTAGTACTGTGAAACCTTGCACGTATTTCTTTCAACTCTTCTTATTAATAACTGTATTGTTAAACTCCAGGTACGAAGGTGAAATGAAAACTTCATAGACTGTCTATGAAGGATTAATTATAGATTTGTGAAATCCAGTATGCATTAATTCCAACATTTGTTATTATAGATGCATTGATTATTTTCTGATAAAAAGATATTTTAGTCTTTAAAAAGAGTTCAAAATAAGTAGTAGCGAGATCTCTTGAAAACTGCCAAAATTTGGCATCGTGATGTTATCAAGTACCTTCAGAAAAATGGCCTAATTCTCAAGAATATTCGTGCTTATATGGTTTTAAGGGATAACACACTAGCTTTACAAAAGTGGCCAATTTAATTTAGAAGGGGAGAGAGAGAGCCTTGAAGATGATCTAAGTTTTGGACACTTGGAACTGCCACCACCATGAAAAACATTGATCGTGTTTCCCACATGGTGATGGTTAACAATTGATTGACTATAAATAAAAGAGCCTATTATAGTTTCATATTCTGTGAGAAATCTGACAATATTCTGGACAATTAACTTGTCATTAGGAGGTGTTTTCCTTGGTAGATGCCACGTCATTGCTGCCATATCTGGTCGGGTGCCCCTGCTGCGCTCCTTGGGCTTCTTGACAAAATACAAAGGAGGATCTGTAACGTGGTTAATACGACTTGAATGACCGGCTGCAACCACTCTCTCACCGGCGTGATGCGGCTTCCCTGTGCCTCTTCTACAAGTAATTTCATGGCTTCTGCTCCGATGAACTGAGATCACTGGTGTCGCCTAAGCAGGAATTTACACGAGATACTAGATTAGCAACTAGGTCCCACCCTTTTACAGTTAAACAGATAAGATGTAACCGTAAATTCTACTCCAACAGCTTCTTTTCTCGCGCTTCCCGCCTGTGGAACTCCCTTCTACAAGTCTGCTTTCCCGACAGCTACAATGTCCAGGTGTTTAAATATAGGGTCAATAGACACCTCCTATCACTCTAACTCCCAATTATTCTCAGAACACTCTCATCTACCCAACCCTCATTCTCGGTATCCTTACCCGCCTATCACCCACCCTCTGGCATTTCCTATATTTAACCATTCTCGGTATCCCCACCCGCCTATCACCCACCCTCTGACATTTCCTATATTTAATCATCCTTTCTCCACACTATGTAGCCCCCTGCGCAGTAGTGGCAGTGATATGCCTTGTTCGGGGTGAAACGCTTATAAAAAAAAAAAAAAAAAAAAACCTGATCAAAAGTCACCACTCTGTTAAAATCACTGTAAAATCTGGCATTGTTTGGGGTAGGTTCAGCTGAATCTCTTGGACTTTTTTTTTAACCAAGGTTGAGTGCTGGATTCAGCAATTTAGCAAAGACAAGCGGGAACCATTCAGTGAAACTATTCCTTCCCACAAGCTTAAAGAAGGCCAAATTCGATCAATCTTCAGGAATGTTGATAGCGTCAGTTTTTAGAATGCAAATTGCATAATTGTTTATTGCAAAGTTGGACGTCATTAATGGAGAGTACAATGCCACCTTGCCATGGCATTTACAGAATTCTATCAAAACCAAACGCCAAAGAAGACTGACAGTACGCTCCAGGATATACGTCCTTGCTTAATGTTTTAAGAAAATAAGCTAACACTGAATAGTCATGGTTTTGCTCTGTAATATATAGACGACAGGCTGTCCAAAGTCAGTTCCCCAACAGCATTAATAAGCAGTAAAATAAAAACGCCTAAGACGTTCAGTCATCTTGATACTGTCTTTGTCAGTATAAACAGTTTGCTCGAAAGAAAAGCCTGTCTTATTTATATGAAAGTCCGAGTGGCTTCATCATTCGGCTTTTTACACATAGTGTTGCCTAATCACTAAAGAACATATGAATGTGAAGCAGTTCATAAGAAAGTCTGATACTAATTCCTTATTCTCCTGATTTAACTTTCATCTGTTCTCAACATGAAAAAAAACCTCTTCCATGGAAACCAGTATCGCTGTGATGATGACATCATATCTGCTGTTGGCGCTTTTGTGTAATAAGATGAAGGTACGCAGATGATACAGTGCTGATAGTAGACACATAAAGAAAACTACAATACCTCCCACAGAAGGCAGCAGAAGAGAGTTATAAGAAGGAACTACAAATAAACTGCAAGAAAACCGAATGCATGGTCATCAGTAAAAAGAGATACTAGAATCAAGCAGGTCCAAAAATTTGGGAAGGGCTATAACAGAAGATAGAAAGTGCGACACAGAGATCCGAAGGCGAATTGGCATGTCGAACGAAGAATTCCAGAAGTATAGTAAAGTATTAAGAAACAGGACAATTTTGCTAGAAACAAGGAAGAGTGTACTGGATTGTTATGTGTTGTCAGTTCTTCAATATGGCAGTGAATGCTGAACAATATCATCAAAGATGAAGAAAATACTTGAAGCAACTGAAATGTGGCTCTACAGAAGGATGCTGCGAATATCATGGATCGAGCATGTGAGCAATGATGAGGTCCTAGAAATGATGAAAACAAAAAGGAAATTAATACTGAGCATCAGGAAGAGACAGCTGAAGTTCCTGGGACATGGAATGAGGAAGGAGCGGTTGAATAACCTGATACTAACAGGCCAGATGGAGGGAAAAGAGAGAGGGGAAAGCAACGGATGAGATAACATATTTGAAGGTGGATGATGAAACGAGGGTTGTATAGTGTAACAGGAGAAGGCGTGCTAAGAGCCACCGGGGATGAGGAGACGTGGACAGCCCTGATCGCCTATGTCCTGAAAGGAACAGGGCAAATAGAAGAGAGAGTTATTAAGAATTGAAATTAATGTATGCAAGATTTCACAATTATAAAATCCTAGTCAGCCTATGTACTTTTCAGCTCGCCCTCCTACCTAGAGAAGATTTGAAATTAACACATGGAAGGTTTATTTCACAGCTCTAACATCATTACATCAGATCAGCATACGTACATTTTTTAGCCCGCCCTCGTATCTAGAGAAGATTTGAAATTAACACATAGAAGATTTATTTCACAGCTCTAACACCATTACTTCAGCTCAACATATGGACTTTTCAGCCAACCATCTTACCTACATAAAAGCAATAATATTTATTAATAAAAACAAAAATTCTAAATTAGTGCATTTAAGAATTCACTGCTTTAGAATCAATCGTTTATAGTCAACCTATGAACTTTTCCTTCTTCTTGGAGAGAAACAATGTAGTTATTAAGTAGATTTGAAATTAATGTATGCAAAATTTCACATCTCTACTCTCACTCCCTCATAATCAACCGATGAGCTTTTAATCCAACCCTCGTACATTATTTCCATGTGGACTATTGTCCTCCTGTTTGTTGTTGTTATAATGACGTTTTGGTCATTGCGTCAACGGGTCTTCATCAGGTTTATGACAATCCTGGTAACCTATTGGGAATTTCGAAATGAATCCTAAGTAAAAAAAAAAGCTCAATGCCTGAGCTGGGCAGTGTATACTTGAACTTGGTAGAAATAGGGCTAGATGAACAGTCTAAAAATACTGATTACTGAACAGTACTAAAATAAGAACTAGATGTGGGCAGTGGAACGAGAACTGTCTAGCTCCGTAGATTAAATACGGGTTTAAGTTCAGAATTCGTTTGAGGTTTTAGGTTAACCGAATCGATGTACACCTGTGGAAATCAAAAGCGCACAACAGGTGAAAGGTTGTCTTAACAACAACAAAGATGAGGACAATAGTTCAATTACAAATAGAATGCAAATAATAATAACTCCATACATCAGAAATTTAGATAGAAATTAAAGTGATTCTCTAAAATAAATGAAACACGTTCGAAGATAATAATAATAATATTAATAATAATCAGTCAGTTAAGTGCCATACGTGATACACACTTGGGCGATCATGTCTCGAAAGAGACATGACTGACTGGGCAGAAGATTATCCCGCAGCAGGTCGCCATTGCTTTTTGCGGTAGACTGGTTGCCGACCAAGGCTATAGAACCCAATTTGTTCTGTTATTTAACCCATAACTGGAAGGAATAGGCGGATTAATACCTTTTCCAATGGTATTTGCGCGTAAGTGAATGCAATGAATTCAGCTGGAATTCGAACTCGGCTCTCCAGTTTCTCGTTCCGAGCCGATATCCACTGTACCACAACGCACATCAATAATAATAATAATAATAATAATAATAATAATAATAATAATAATAATAATAATAATAATAATAATAATAATAATAATAATTATGGTGACACAAACAACCCGAAAAACTACAGACCAATTACATGTCTTCCGTCAATATATAAACTATTAACATCTATTTTAACAAAACAGACATATTTATTCTTAGAAAGAAATGACATGATACCGCTTGAACAAAAAGGGTGCAAACGTGGCTGTTATGGTTGTAAAGACCAATTGCTGATTAACAAAATGATCCTGGAAAACTGCTACAGTACAAAGAAAAATCTTAGTACAGCCTGGATAGATTATCGAAAGGCATTCGATAGTGTGCCACATGACTGGATTTTAAAGACTTTAAATATATACAAGATATCGCCCGTCATCATCAATTTCATCAAACAGTGCATGTCTATATGGAAAACAACCCTTTACCTCAATCATATAAATGGAACCTATAAGTCTGATGAAATAAACATCAAAAGAGGTATATTTCAAGGTGATTCTTTATCTCCCTTACTATTCTGCATATCATTAATAGCACTAACCAGTCAACTTAATAAGACAGAATGTGGTTATAAAATAGGACAAAAGAAAATAAGCCATCTATTTTACATGGATGACTTGAAGTTATATGCTAAGAATGATAATGAGCTGGAAGGTCTTCTGCAAACTGTAAAATGCTTCAGTGAAGACATTGGAATGGAATTTAATTTGAATAAATGTGCTAAAGCTACAGTTTTACGTGGATCAATACAAGAAACATCCTCAATTAGCCTAGACCCTGTTGTAACAATAAAAGAATTGAAACCAGAAGAAGCTTATAAATACCTAGGTGTAAATGAGAGTGAAAACATTCACCATAAAAAAATGAAAGAAATAGTGCGTAAAGAGTACTATAGAAGGCTACGAATGATATTAAAAACTGAATTAAATTCACAGAACAGAGTTATGGCCGTTAATAGCCTTGCAATCCCAGTTGTCCAATATAGCTTTAACATCTTAAACTGGACTCTAAACGACATCAGGCGAATGGATGCTAAAACAAGAAAGCTTCTTTCTAAGCATAAGATGCATCATCCAAAGGCTGATGTAGACCGTCTATACATACCCCGTAAAGAAGGTGGAAGAGGTCTTATTCAGCTGGAATTGTCATACAAGACAACAACTATTGGCTTACTAACATACATAGAAACAACAAAGGATTGGATGATACAATTAGTAAGGCAACATGAAGAAAGAAAGAAAAATATTCAATAACAAAAGAAGGCAGTAAATTCAAACAAGATTTACAGTTAGTAGATTCTGTAGAAAAGCAGAACGGAAGCCAAGAGCCGGCGATTGCGGCAAAGAATATGAAAATGAAAGCCAATGATAAAGCTCTTGAACAGATGAAACAGCGCTGGCAAGACAAACCTCTGCATGGCCAATATCCAGTACGTGCCAATAAATCCAATGTTGACAAAGTTAATACTCATCGATGGTTACGTGCATCTGGATTAAAGTCTGAAACTGAAGGCTTTATTCTTGCAGCACAAGACCAAAGTCTTTTCACGAGCAACTTTCAGGCAAATATTATGCATAATAATATGGATCCAAAATGCAGGTTTTGTGATAAACACCAAGAAACAATAGACCACCTAATCTCAGGCTGTTCTGTGCTTGCCCCAAATGAATATAAAAATCGCCACGATAGAGTTGGGCAATATTTACATTGGGCAATATGCAAACATTATGGAAAAGCTGTAGGCAAACACTGGTATGAACATCACCCAGCACCGGTTACAGAAATAGAAGATGTAACCATTCTATGGGATTACACCATCTACACAGAGAGAAAAATTGAAGCAAACAGGCCAGACATTATTGTTAAAAACCACAAGGAGAAAACTTGTCTATTAATTGATATGGCTTGTCCAGCGGATTGTAACATAGTAATCAAGGAATTTGAAAAACTGTCAAAATATAAAGACCTGGAAATTGAAATAGAAAAAATGTGGAAATTGAAAACAAGAGTTGTGCCAGTGATAGTAGGTGCACTTGGAATGATAAAAAATGGAACAAAACAACACATTGAAAGAATCCCTGGAAACCCCAGCTTAAGAGATATACAAAAAATTGTCTTATTAAGTACAGCCCACACACTAAGGAAAACTTTATCTATGTAATGCTGGAGATGATATGGAAGATAGAAAAACATGAAATGGAGCCACAACAACACGCCACGACCTGCCTTAGGTCTCCCCGCAGACTTGGTTGGTAGTGAGACCAAAGCAGAAATCGAAATATGATGAAAAATGACATAATAATAATAATAATAATAATAATAATAATTGTTATTATTTTTATTGTTTATTTTTACTATAATAATAATAATAATAGTAGTAGTAAAAATACAAATAATAATAATAATAATAAGTAATTCTCTAAAAAAACTTAAACACGTTTTAAGATAATAATAATAATAATAATAATAATAATAATAATAATAATAATAATAATAATAATAATAATAATTATTATTATTATTATTATTATCGCTAGGGATAATAGGGGAGATAGAAAAAACATGAAATGGAGAAATAACAACACGCCACAACCTGCCTTATGTCTTCCCGCAGACTTGGTTGGTAGTGCGCCAAAGCAGAAATCAAAATATGATGAAAAATGACGAAATAATAATAATAATAATAATAATAATAATAATAATAATAAAGGCATTCGTTATTGTGCCACATTCCTGGATTTTAAAGACTTTAAATATATACAAGATATCACCTGTCATCATCATTGTCATCAAACAGTGCATGTCTATATGGAAAACAACCCTTTACCTCAATCACATAAATAGAACCTATAAGTCTGGGAAATAAACATCAAAAGAGGTATATTTCAAGGTGATTCTTTGTCTCCCTTACTATTCTGCATATCATCAATAGCACTACCTAGTCAACTTAATACGACAGAATGTGGTCATAAAATAGGCCAAAAGAAAATAAGCCATCTATTTTACATGGATGACTTAAAGTTATATGTTAAGAATGATAATGAGCTGGAAGGTCTTCTGCAAACTGTAAAATGCTTCAGCGAAGACATTGGAATGAACTTCAATTTGAATAAATGTGCTAAAGCTACAGTTTTACGTGGATCACTACAAGAAACATCCTCAATTAGCTTAAACCCTGCTGTAACAATAAAAGAATTGAAACCAGAAGAAGCTTATAAATACCTAAGTGTAAATGAGAGTGAAAAAAATTCACCATGAAAAATGAAAGAAATAGTGCGTAAATAGTACTATAGAAGGCTACGAATGATATGAAAAACTGAAGTGAATTCTCAGAAAAGAATTATGGCCATTAATAGCCTTGCAATCCTAGTTGTCCAATATAGTTTCAACATCTTAAACTAGACTCTAAACGACATCAGGTGAATGGATTCTAAAACAAGAAAGCTTCTTTCTAAGCATAAGATGCATCATCCAAAGGCTAATGTAGACCTTCTATACATTGCTCATAACGAAGGTGGAAGAGGTCTTATTCAGCTAGAATTGTCATACACGACAACAACTACAGGCTTACTAACATACATAGAAACATCAAAGGACTGGACGATACAATTAGTAAGGTAACATGAAGAAAGAAAGAAAAAATATTTAAAAATAAGATTTACAGTTAGTAGATTCTGTAGAAAAGCAAAACAGAAGGCAAGAACCAACTATTGCGGCAAAAATATGAAAATGAAAGTCAAAGATAAAGCTCTTAAATAGATGAAACAACGCTGGCAAGACAAACCTCTGCATGGCCAATATCCAGAACGTGCCAATAAATCCAATGTTGATAAAGTTAATACTCATCGATGGTTACGTGCATCTGGATTAAAGTCTGAGACTCAAAGCTTTATTCTTGCAGCGCAAGACCAAATCTTTTCATTAGAAACTTTCAGGCAAATAATATACATAATAATATGGATCCAAAATGCAGGTTGTGATGAGCATAAAGAAACAATAGACCATCTAATCTCAGGCTGTTCTGTACTTGCCCCAAATGAATATAAAAATCCCCACGATAGAGTGAGGCAATATTTACATTGGACAATGTACAAACACTATGGAAAATCTGTAAACAGTCACTGGTATGAGCATCACCCAGCACCGGTTACAGAAATAGAAGATGTCACCATTCTATGGGATTACACCATCTATACAGACAGAAAAATTGAAGCAAACAGGCCAGACATTATTGTTAAAAACCAGAAAGAGAAAACTTGTCTATTAATTGATATGGCTTGTCCAGCGGATTGTAACATAGCAACCAAGGAATTTGAAAAACTGTCAAATTATAAAGACCTGGAAATTGAAATAGAAAAAATGTGGAAATTGAAAACAAGAGTTGTGCCAGTGATAGTAGGTGCACTTGGAATGATAAAAAATGGAACAAAACAACACATTGAAAGAATCCCTGGAAACCCCAGCTTAAGAGATATACAAAAAATTGTCTTATTAAGTACAGCCCACACACTAAGGAAAACTTTATCTATGTAATGCTGGAGATGATATGGAAGATAGAAAAACATGAAATGGAGCCACAACAACACGCCACGACCTGCCTTAGGTCTCCCCGCAGACTTGGTTGGTAGTGAGACCAAAGCAGAAATCGAAATATGATGAAAAATGACATAATAATAATAATAATAATAATAATAATTGTTATTATTTTTATTGTTTATTTTTACTATAATAATAATAATAATAGTAGTAGTAAAAATACAAATAATAATAATAATAATAAGTAATTCTCTAAAAAAACTTAAACACGTTTTAAGATAATAATAATAATAATAATAATAATAATAATAATAATAATAATAATAATAATAATTAATTATTATTATTATTATTATTATCGCTAGGGATAATAGGGGAGATAGAAAAAACATGAAATGGAGAAATAACAACACGCCACAACCTGCCTTATGTCTTCCCGCAGACTTGGTTGGTAGTGCGCCAAAGCAGAAATCAAAATATGATGAAAAATGACGAAATAATAATAATAATAATAATAATAATAATAATAATAATAATAAAGGCATTCGTTATTGTGCCACATTCCTGGATTTTAAAGACTTTAAATATATACAAGATATCACCTGTCATCATCATTGTCATCAAACAGTGCATGTCTATATGGAAAACAACCCTTTACCTCAATCACATAAATAGAACCTATAAGTCTGGGAAATAAACATCAAAAGAGGTATATTTCAAGGTGATTCTTTGTCTCCCTTACTATTCTGCATATCATCAATAGCACTACCTAGTCAACTTAATACGACAGAATGTGGTCATAAAATAGGCCAAAAGAAAATAAGCCATCTATTTTACATGGATGACTTAAAGTTATATGTTAAGAATGATAATGAGCTGGAAGGTCTTCTGCAAACTGTAAAATGCTTCAGCGAAGACATTGGAATGAACTTCAATTTGAATAAATGTGCTAAAGCTACAGTTTTACGTGGATCACTACAAGAAACATCCTCAATTAGCTTAAACCCTGCTGTAACAATAAAAGAATTGAAACCAGAAGAAGCTTATAAATACCTAAGTGTAAATGAGAGTGAAAAAAAATTCACCATGAAAAATGAAAGAAATAGTGCGTAAATAGTACTATAGAAGGCTACGAATGATATGAAAAACTGAAGTGAATTCTCAGAAAAGAATTATGGCCATTAATAGCCTTGCAATCCTAGTTGTCCAATATAGTTTCAACATCTTAAACTAGACTCTAAACGACATCAGGTGAATGGATTCTAAAACAAGAAAGCTTCTTTCTAAGCATAAGATGCATCATCCAAAGGCTAATGTAGACCTTCTATACATTGCTCATAACGAAGGTGGAAGAGGTCTTATTCAGCTAGAATTGTCATACACGACAACAACTACAGGCTTACTAACATACATAGAAACATCAAAGGACTGGACGATACAATTAGTAAGGTAACATGAAGAAAGAAAGAAAAAATATTTAAAAATAAGATTTACAGTTAGTAGATTCTGTAGAAAAGCAAAACAGAAGGCAAGAACCAACTATTGCGGCAAAAATATGAAAATGAAAGTCAAAGATAAAGCTCTTAAATAGATGAAACAACGCTGGCAAGACAAACCTCTGCATGGCCAATATCCAGAACGTGCCAATAAATCCAATGTTGATAAAGTTAATACTCATCGATGGTTACGTGCATCTGGATTAAAGTCTGAGACTCAAAGCTTTATTCTTGCAGCGCAAGACCAAATCTTTTCATTAGAAACTTTCAGGCAAATAATATACATAATAATATGGATCCAAAATGCAGGTTGTGATGAGCATAAAGAAACAATAGACCATCTAATCTCAGGCTGTTCTGTACTTGCCCCAAATGAATATAAAAATCCCCACGATAGAGTGAGGCAATATTTACATTGGACAATGTACAAACACTATGGAAAATCTGTAAACAGTCACTGGTATGAACATCACCCAGCACCGGTTACAGAAATAGAAGATGTCACCATTCTATGGGATTACACCATCTATACAGACAGAAAAATTGAAGCAAACAGGCCAGACATTATTGTTAAAAACCAGAAAGAGAAAACTTGTCTATTAATTGATATGGCTTGTCCAGCGGATTGTAACATAGCAACCAAGGAATTTGAAAAACTGTCAAATTATAAAGACCTGGAAATTGAAATAGAAAAATGTAGAAATTGAAAACAATAGTTGTGCCGGTGATAGTAGGTGCACTTGGAATGATAAAAAATGGAACAAAACAACACATTGAAAGAATCCCTGGAAACTCCAGCTTAAGAGATATACAAAAAATTGTCTTATTAAGTACAGCCCACACACTAAGGAAAACTTTGTCTATGTAACGCTCGGGATGATACGGGATATAGAAAAAACATGAAATGAAGCCATAACAACACGCCACGACCTGCCTTAGGTCTCCCCACAGACTTGGTAGGTAGTGCGACCATAGCAGAAATCGAATTATGATGAAAATGACAACATAATAATAATGATACAGGTATTAATAATTCTAGTTATATTTTAGCTCTCAGATTGATTGAGAACGGTTCCGATAGATACATTGAATCGATTCCTGGTAGCTCATGTCTTAAAGAAATCCAAAAATTGTACTCATAAGTACACCTCACACATTATGAAGATCTTTATTTCTGTAAATTGTGTGCGATCTTAAGTTTTTTCTTCTTTTTCTTTTTGTTTCGTTTTTTTTGTTTGTTTGTTTTTTATTGTGGGGGCTGTTTTTGTTTTGTTTTGTCAAAAATGTTGAGTGGAAAATGTCATGAAGCCATTTCTGAACTTAGTCCTCTGGTGGGAACCCGGAAGGAAATGTCTATACAAAAGAAATGAAACATACTACTAATACTACTACTACTACTAAAAATAATAATAATAATAATATAAATAATAATAAATTTGCGACTAGTCTCTGTAAAATGACGAAGTATTTGGGATAATTTTTAATATATACGCTTGCTTTCTATATTTTTAATGGTACATAATAAAAGAGGTGACTAAAGGATTCCAACCCACTGTGAAGAAAACAAACTATAAAAAGCTTATTAAATCTGGCTGTGCCAAAGGAAAACATAATGGCTCCTCTAAAAGGAGATTTTTCTATAACAATAATCTTTACTAGACGACAACAATTTTAAGCTTCTACTTGGCAGAACATAATTATGGCTTTAGTTCAACGCAAATCTAACACTAAACACTTGTGTGCCATCTGTAAATCATTGTCTGATAGGTCTGAGAAGACTTTCTTTAACGACTGCTTCCCATTCACATGTTCTTCGGTGATTAGGCAGCACAACGTGTACAAAGCCGAATGATGAAGCCACTCGGACTTTCATATGATTAAGACAGGCTTTTCTTTAGAGCAAACTGGTTATACTGACAAAGACAGTATCAAGATGACTGAACATCTTAGGCGTTTTTATCTTACTGCTTATTAATGCTGTTGGGGAATTGACTTTGGAGAGCCTGTCGTCGATATATTACAGAACAAAGCAGTGACTATTCAGTGTTAGCTTAGTTATTGTGAAAGGATGTTAATCGAACCTCCAGGCATTCCTAGGCGACAGGCTCCCCTTTGTTATTGAGAATAGGTTTCAGGTTAGAGAAAACGTCCAGCTACCGAATTAATTCAGACTTCTTAACGTTCTTATTTCTCCGAATTCTTGGTTACTGAGGCAAAGTAATGACTTCATCCTTAGGACAGGCAGGTGAAATTTTAAAGTTTCCTAAAATTAACATATACGATCTTTCAGTATACAGAAGAGCGGTTTTTACCCCAAAATGTAATGACCAAATCTACTCGAGTTCGACAAGCACAAGGTGTACATATATATATATATATATATATATATATATATGTGTGTGTGTGTGTGTGTGTGTGTGTGTGTAACACGCTTATCAAAATTTAAATAATATTCACTTATTCAAAAACATATATATATATATATATATATATATATATATCTGAGTGTGTATAACAAGCTTATCAAAATTTAAACAATACTTACTTATTCAAAAACATATATATATATAATAAAAATAAAAACAGAACAATCGTATTTTTATTTACAACTAATCACTTGGCAATAAATACTAAAAATAGTATGAAATACATAATTTTATAAAAACACTGTGGTGGCCGAATAATTATGGCCCGCAGTGTATATATATATATATATATATATATATATAGTGTATCGAGGCAGCAAATAATTTTTTAAACATATACTGTTAAATATAAGAGACAATGGATGTCTATTATGTTTAATCATGAGTCATTTTAAACATCATATTTTAGTTTTAATTTCAGTTGAAAATAAAGACAAAAATTCTCCAGCATTTAGATAATCTTTTATTAATTTGGTCCTAAGCTAAGTTCAACGCAAAATAAAATCGTCGCTGATGGTGGATGTTACTGTCTTAATAACCTCTCTGAAGATGGCTCATAGGAGCCGAAAGCTTAGAACCAAAAAAACTGTATAAGCCAATGACATCCAATCTTTTGTATATAAAGACGTGAAACAAAAAAAAAACATGCATTTGTTTTGGTAAAGTCACTGAGAGGACGAAACACGTCCGCGAAAACCAGTTTTTCTTCTTGTCATTATATATATATATATATATATATATATATATATATATATATATATATATCCTACGTCTAAGGCATGACTTGGAATTTCATCCACTACGCAATCATCAGGTGCATATTATGAACTGACCGTTTTTAGATTTGAATTTTTATTTTTGTACCACTTTTCTTTAATGTCGTTATAAATTATAAATCTGGAATGGCAATTTTTCATTTATATATATATATATATATATAACTTGGTTCATTTCGAAACCTAAAAGCGAATGTTATGAAGGGGGTAACTTTTGCTTATTAAATGTATTTTATTTTCACTTCATAAAGGCATTGAAAAAAATGTATATTTATTAATAGTGTTTAGTTTTTGATAATATCTAGCGCCAAATTTGTTGCTTTTTCAGTATTTTGGCTGGCAGGTTTTTTAACGTAAAGGGCTTGGTATCGGGGTGGAGATAGAGCGTTGATAAGTACAAAGAGTTTGTCTCTTTAGCTGAGCAGATTTATGCCGACTTCATAACTGTGTCCTCACGAAACTTCGAAGTAGACATGAATCTGCTCGATTAAAAAGACAAATTCTTTACACTCATATTATTAATATATGTTTAATATCTCTGCTCTATTACATTGAGCACTGTTCTATTAACACTAAATAAATATTTATATATCGGTGTGTATCTGCATGTATACACATATGTATAGTTATTTGCCTCTATACATACATATATGTGTGTGTCATATACGCGAACTCATGTTTAATTACATTTAAATAGTCTTTCTTAGTTTGTTTCTGCTTAATTTGTTATTCATACTAATAGTAAAATCATTTTATTTCTGTTTAGAACAACCGCCTCTACTTTTTTAAAGTATAAGAATGTTTTTGTTTTTTGCAAATATTCACTTTATAAAGACAGGCGCGTCCTATACATTGATGTACTTTATATTGTGAAAATAAGATTAACAGATTTTACTCTCAACTAAACCGTTCGCATTTTTGCAGCTTCTTTAATTAGATGCCGATGTTTTGAACAAAGAATTTTTCAACAATTGTCTTTAAAAAGTATTGACTACATCGTTTCCAGAACAAAAAAGAACACAATTAATACATTTTACAACACACTTTGTGACACATTTTAATTTCAATTTTGTGTGTCGCGGTAATCTTTCCCAAGAATGCATCGTCACATATTAATTTATTTATTAATTTAATTATTATTGAAATAATGGAAAGTTCAAATTTTATAAAAAAAAATAATTATATTCTACGTATTAGGATAATTTCAGTTTTTTAAACAATAAAGTTGAAATAATATCAGTATGCTCGTGCCTCTGGCAAGTGATTAATAATCGTAATGATACACATAGTTATTGGCTGAACGTTAATCTTAAATTTTTAATGTCAGAACTTATACTAAAAGAAAACAGTCTGCATGAGTGATTGAAAATCGATTCAGGTTATACAAAAAATAGGAAGGTATGTAAGACAATGATGTGTTTTCACGCTAAACTTATTCAAAATTTACAATGAGGCAATCCTAAGAGAATTAGAAATTCTATCAAGGCGCAATATTGCTTGCAACAATTTTAGCAATATAAAATATGCACATGAAACAGTGTTGCTAGCAGACAACAAAAAGCAACAACAGAAACTTCTGTAAAAGTTAGCAAAGGAAGAAATGAAATAAGGATTAAGTATCAATTGCAAGAAGACATAATATGGTCGTCTGCAAGAAGACAGCCGAATATGTAACCTACAAATTGAAGAAACCAAAATCAAACAAAGAAGTTTTCTAAGAAAAGAGGGAAAATTCGGTAGACGTGTTGAAATAGCGAAAGTCTTTTTTTTTCCAAAGTGCAAGAAAATTACTAAGAAACCGGATAATTTCGTTGGAAACAAAGAAAAGAGTACTGAACTAATGCCGGCCATCTTATACGGCAGAATAGGGAGAATCTACTCACAAAGTAAAGATAAACTAGAGGCATTAGAAGTGTGATTTTACAGAAGCATGTTGAGAATACCATGGACTGAACATATTAGTAACGTTCATTTTTAGGGAAGAGAGAAATAAAAAGGACACATAGAACTAGACAGAGATAACTGAGCACATGAAGAGGAAAGAGTGATTGGAGAATTTGACACTTAAATGTCACACTGAAAGTAAACTAACTGAAGAGTTTGGGTAAACAACTGACTGAAAAGGGTGTGGTAGAGATAGCCAAAAGAGAAAACTTACTAAGTGTTACAAAGAGAGGGTTATTTTGGAAAGCTATTATCGCCTGTGTGTTGTGGCATTGGCTCGGAACGTGAAACCGGGGAGCCGAGTTCGAATTCCAGTTGAATCCATTGTATTCACTTACGCGCAAATACCCTCGGGAAAAGTATTAATCCGTCTCTTCCTTCCAGTTATGGGTTAAATAACAGGACAGACTGGGTTCTATAGCCTTGGTCGGCAACCAGTCTACCGCAGAAAGCAATGGCAACCTACTGCGGGATAATCTTCTGCCCAGTCAGTCATGTCTCTTTCGAGACATGATCGCCCAAGCGTGTATCACGTATGACAACTGACTGATTATCGCCTACGTCCTGAACGGATACAACATATAAAAAAGGAAGAAAAAAAGAATGTGATCTGTGGTGGCCCCAGTATGTATTGCTCATCTCAAATGATGACAGAATATAATTTGCACTAGGTGTCCTGTCAGACTATTAAAAAAACAAGTGCATCAGCTGATTAAACCTATCACCAGAAGCAAATGCAATAATTTTCTAGTTCTTTCCGATATAAAAAAAAAACGTAGGCAGCTCAGCTGCAACAAGAAGATTCCCGCCTAAAATAAGCCCGATAATAGTAGATATATAATCACCCACCGAAGAGGTAATAATGACAGAGTTGGAGAAATCCGCAAAGCGACACACCGGCTCGCTGATATTATCTGACGAATTCATAGTTGAATAGACAAATGTCTTTTCGTGCGAGATCTATGGTGTAATATTTACCGAAAGTGGTGACCTGAGACTTCACAAATCACCTGTATACTTGACATGGTGTCTTGTATTGCTGGAATAATATATCTTTTTGATGCACATAAACGCAATTATGGATGGAAATAGCGGTCACCAGTCAACGACTTTAGAGGCGAACCAACCTGCAGCATAAAAACCACACCCACTATTATATAACCACCACTCATCCACACAATGCCTTTTTCACTACTAGAACCAGTAGCAGGAAATGACTATAACCGTGATTCATACAAAACATTACCAGTTCTCAATAGATCATTAATATGAGTAGATTGTCCTTTTTACACTCCTCCCCGTGTTGTATACTACTGAGACGACGACAAAAATTAAACTTCACAACTCAATTTCACAACCTTCTTCTCTTCTAAATGTCGAAAATAAACCGCTTCCTCTTCTTGGTCGACTACAAACTGCATCAAGACGTCCGTGTTTTTCTCTCAACTGGTAAAATCGACAGACATCAATATGTACAATAAAATATTCCATATTTGTATTCTGGTCTTTTTAACAAAGCGGTGACTTGGCCGTGGAGTGGGCTTAGTCTGGTCTGATGGGATGGCACACGCATCGAGTCAGCTCACCAGAATCCAGCCAGCCAGATCTCTGCAACTGCTGAAGTCAACTCTCCAACTGCAAAACTAAAACTAAAACCTAACTTTCTGTGTGAGCTGATGTTACTTAAAAAGTTATTTCCTGATATCTGCGACATCGGTACATCCTGTCTCGGGCGATCATCTCTTTTGATCCCGCTAGACATAACAAACTTCTAGCTCAGCATCTGCGTTTTCGTACTCAGCGGAACGTCCCGGTGAAAAATACATTTCTTGGAAAAGTTCTATCATTTTCACTAGCAATCATGAATGACCACAGCATCAACCAAAGCATTATACAACACCCAATCTTTTAAATAAGGGAAATGGTTTACCTCTGGGTTTTTTCTGTAAAGTGTCGTTTCCTGTTCTATCTAAATTCTACTTGAACACTATGCGTAACATTCTGAATTATTCCTATTTACCATTTTTTAATATTTTTTCATTTTATTTTCATTAATAAGAGGTATGCATCTATCTATAGTCCCGTTCACGCTCCTTTGTGCTCTTTTAAAAAGGAGTAGAGGTTTACCACTTGCTATCTGTTTAGGAGTGAGTTTCTACGTTCTTCTAAAGTCTGCTTCAACTCTATACTTCTAACGTCTCCGACTAAACTCTGAAATGTATACTCTTAATAGTGTTTCTAAAGATTTCTTTTTCTCTTTCCCTTCATGTAGTTCCTTGCGTGTTAGTGGCCTTATCGCCTTACTCTAGGGCAAATTGATTAAAAAAGTCACGACATTATTCTAAGTGTACCGTCGAGCCCTATGTCATATTACTAATACGAGAACCTTGGTGAGTTTTATGGACACTAAATATTAGTGACATAACCTGCTGCATGTCAGTCAATTAAGTGCCATACGTGATACACGCTTGGGCGATCATGTCTCGAAAGATACATGACTGACTGGTCAGAACATTATCCCGCAGTAGGTTGCCATTACTTTCTGCGGTAGATTGGTTGCCAGCCAAGGCTATAAAATCCAATCTGTCCTATTATTTAACTTGGAGGGAAATGACGGGTTAATACCTTTCCCAAGGGTATTTGCGCGTATGTGAATGCAAGGAATTCAACCTGAATTCGAACTCGGCTCCTCGATTTGTCGTTCCGAGTCGATATCCACTGCGCCACAAGGCACTTCCTTGCTGCGTGTACTTCTGGTATTTTCTATATTGAATGTGAAAGTGATTTGAACTAGTTTCGTTTGTCTCTTAGCATAGAAAAGACTAGACAAGCGTTTCAGTCACAAACATTAAGGACCCAGTTTTGGCCTCTACGCTGTTGTGGAGCAGTTGAAAGTGATAAATTTAGAGGTAATTGAAATATATTCAGATAAATACATTGAGTCCATAGCTGCTTCTTCTGCTAGCAATGTTCACTGTATTAAACCATGTAGAGTTTCTCGTCAGAATTCTTTTTGCACATTTATAAATCTACCATTCGTCCTTGCATTGAATACTCTTACCATATTTGGTCGGGACTCCTGCTATTTTCCTTGAGGCTTCCGACAAAATCAAAAGGGATGCAATATAATCGATCCTGATTTTGCAACTTGTCCTCATTTACTTTCGCACCGATGTAATGTAGCTTCTCTCTATCTTTTCTGCAAGTATTTATATGGAAACTGCTCTGATCATTTTCCCCTCATAGATGTAATTACTCGTGCTACTAGATTGGCACCAAGGTCCCACACTTTTAGCATAGAAATAGTTGAATGCAACAGTCTCTTCTACACTACAGTTTCTTTTCTCACACTGCTACTTCATCTGCTTGCCTTCCTGATAGCTGCAATCTCTCAAAGTTTAAATGCAATGTAAAATGCCATTTTCATCTACTTGACTCTTATCCATCTTTTATCATTTCTTCGACATCTCCTGTACTTTCTTTTCTCTCATTGTAACCCGGCGGCTCGACTGCAGCCACTTCCCCATCGTCGAAATGTGGCCTCCCTTTGTCTGTTCTATAAATACTTTCATAGCTTCTGCTCGGACGAGCTTAAGTCACTGATGCCTCCTCAACAGGTGTTTACTCGTGCAACCAGACTGGCAACTGGGTCCCACCCATTCACAGTCAGTTTAGCCAAATGCAGACGACAATTTTACTCCTGCATCTTCTTCTCTCGCATTTCCCGCCTGTGGAACTCGCTCCCGTATTCTTGCTTTCCTGACGGCTACAACCTCCAGAAATTTAAATGCAAAGTCAATACTCATCTACTAACCACTGCACTCTAGCTCTCTCCCCACCCCTGTATAACCTTCCCTTTCTCTCCACCTATGTATCTGTCATCGCACCTGCTTTCTATTGTTCCTTTCTAACTAGTTTGTACTCCTCACTCTTTTCTAATTAATCTTTTTACATTTATGTAACCCCCTGCACATCAGTGGCGTTTCCGCCTTGCTCGGGGTGAAATGATTAAAAAAAAAAAAAACAGGACACCCATGGTGTTTTTGTCTCGCTTGGGGTGAAATGATTATGAAATAAAAAATATGGTAAAGGCAATATTATCTGACTCTTCATAAGGAAATATTGGCCATGCTAGTTTCTATACATTTATATTCTAGATTTATGGGCTTGAGCTTGGTTGCATGGTGTAACAGGAGAAGGCGTGCTAAGAGCCACCAGGGATAGGGAGACGTGGAAAGCCATGATCGCCTACGCTCTGAAAGGACAGGGCACATAGAAGAATATATATGCCAACTGTTTATAAGAAATTATAATGTGGATATAAAGTGGGGGATCAATTCTATATTATGATTAATATATAAACTCATCCCTCATTTTGTGGCCATGCTAGTTTCTATATATTTATATTCTAGATTTATGGGCTTGAGCTAGTGGATAACAGAACGATGGTTGCATGGTGTAACAGGAGAAGGCGTGCTAAGAGCCACCAAGGATAGGAAAAGGTGGAAAACCATGATCGCCTACGTCCTAAAAAGACAGAGCACATCATCACATCATCATTTAGTATTGTTAGCGTTACACCTAAAATTTTGTCGAAATTTACAAACTCTACGTTTCGTTCAATTTCACAAGTCAATTGATGAAATTTATTAAAGCTGATTTGTTTGAAAAAAAAATAATTTGACAAAAGACCTACTTCCCGATTTAATAATTTCTTTAATTTAATTAAACGGACTTCATGGTAAACAATATTTTAGAAATGTTATTTTTTTCTTTTCAACAGCGATGAATATATCCGCAAAATTTCTTACTCTTGGGCATATAACATACAACTAGCCATGCGTAAAAATATCTTCCTGGAGCTTAATTCTAACTTTTTGAAGTGTTTTGATTTGTGATTTTTTATGGTCCTCCCCAACGCAGGGTGAACAGAAAACTGGATTCTTATAAAAAAAAGAAAAAACTTGAAAATTTCTTTTGCAAAATCAATGTTTCATTTTTATTTAATAAGAATCTTTATATTTTAATCATTAATTTGTATTAATATGCATGATAAATCATAAAACATTTAGTTTTTCAAAAGGAATTATTGATAATTTATTGTACTAAACCAGCTACTCTACTAAAACCAACTGTAATTTGTATCTCATTTCTTGTCGGATATGTACCTGAAATTTGGTTTTGATCTGTAGATGTATTCCTAATTCGGAGGGTGTGACGTACAGAATAACTAAATTCACAGAATTTTATATATAGATTTTATTTACTAGATTGTGACAGAAAAGTTATAAAAAATATTTAGGAAGAATCAGTAATATTATGGGTCCTGATCTGGCATTTCGGTTTCTGTCATTTTGCCAACGACTTAAAGTTGTCTTCCTTTCTTTTTTCTATGTATATCTTCATAGTAATTGTTCAGACGTGCTCTTCGTAATGGTTGACAAACATTTTGAATTTAAGTGCAGTTCTAGACTGACGTTAAGATCTCATCAATTTACAGTTGAGCTGACAAGACGTAGCCGTAAATTCTAAGCTAACAGTTTCTTTTCTTGCACATTTTAGTGGAACTCCCTTCATGCTCATGCTTTCAAGCCAAGTTGAATCTTCAAAAATATAAATGCAATGTCAACCATTATCTAAATTCCTCCTAATTACTCTTTTTCTTTTCCTTCTCTTTATTAATATTTCTGTTCCTAATTTTTCTACACCCGTTATTTTTGTAAATAATTTAGCTAAATCTTTTTTTCTAGTAGAGAAAGTTGTACGTATGAAAATTGTAAATATAATTTTTGCCGCCGTTAGAAATCTGAAATTTTGTTATATTCCGAGGTATCAAACGTGATGTATATTATTTAATACTTATTTTAAGCCTGATCAATAAGATTTAATCTAAAATTTTACTTGTACGCTAATTTGAAAACTGCATTTGCTTGCTTATGCGAATTTCAACTACAAAATACAAATACTTTTTATTTAATGTTATTTTTATTTATAACTATTTTGGCTTGAGTGTGAGACACGGAGATACAAAACTGAATAGAGGTTTGAGAGATAGAAAAAATTTGCTGGAAACAAAGAAAAGAATACTTGGTTGTTATGTGATGTCTGTCTTTCAATATGGTAGCGATTGCTGAAAAATCTCATCAAGGACGAAGGAAAGACTTTAAGCAATTGAAATGTGATTATGGGAATAACCTGAAGAGAAAATGTTGGCAACGACATGGTTTTGAAGAGAATGGACACGAAAAGGAGACTGATATTTAACATCAGGAAAAGACAGCTGAAATTATTAGAACATGTTATGAGGAAAGAGGACTTGGAGAATCTGATGCTTACGGGACGGTTAGAAGGAAGGTTGGTTGGTTGTTTTGTTTTTATGGCATATCAACCTCGGCGGATCATTTATTGTCAACTAGATTTTATTTATTTATTGCTGGTGATACCTTTTTCTTTCAACAATTTATTGTTGTTTTTTATATACGTTTTGTGCCTAGTAAGACTTTTTTCTTTTCGAGTATCAAGATTCATTGGGATTTGTTTTTAAGGGCAGGGTCCCCAATTCCTACCCTGTTATTTAACCCATAACTGGAATGATGGGACGAGTTAATACCTTTTCCAAAGGTACCAGTGCTTAAGTGAATGCAGGGTATTCAACTGGAATTCCAACTCGGCTCACCGATTTCTCTTTCCGAGCCGATATCCACTGCACCACAACGCACATCCGTCACTAAATGCTTACAGCACCTGGTATTCCCAAGCGGTCACTCATCTAAGTACTGACCAGGCTCAACGTTGCTTAACTTCGGTAATCGAGCGAAAACCGGTGTATTCAACGTGATATGGCCGTAAGCCTAGAAGGAATGAGAGACAAGGAGAAGCAACGCGTTGAATACTTGATGGACTTGAGCAGGTGAAATGCTAAGAGGGGATTGAGCCGTATAACAGAAGGGGTGTTTGGAGCTACAAGGCATAGGGAGATGTAGAAAGTCATGATCACTTCTGTCATGAAGGACGCGGCATATAGAAGAAGAAGAAGAGAGGTTATTGATTGTCAATTTTTATTTATGTTTTCGTTCAAATTTGTTGCTTCGACTTATTGAATGTCATGAAGTCATTTAGTATATTCTGGCTAACAAACAATGACGGTTCACATCAGGTGTGCTGTCCTAATTTTCTTTTAAAAAATGTCTGAATTTTGCGCGTTCATGTTTCAGTTTGCTGTGTTTCTGCACACGACAAAAAAGGAAATATATCAGCTTAGAACAATAGGTAACATTGTTCCCTTGAAAAGCTTCTTAAATTAGTATTTTACAACAAAGTATATGCTGTAGAACAATTCAGATTGTTCTTAACAAATTGCAAATATGTTCACCTATTGACATAAAATATCAGCTTAAATGTTTTAATGATAAAAGCAACTGAAAAACGAGGGTTTTATGAGAGCATTTTTATGGATTTATCCAACCAGTTAACTGAGCTGCAAGAGAAACAATAAGATGACATTTTTTACGACTTTAACAATAGTGCGTTAGACACAATACGATATTTCCTTAACATAAATGTACGGCTAGTCAATCTCTGTTGCAGACGTCTGCTCAGGTACTTTTGTGTTTGTTCAACAGCACACCTGTGGTTTATACTTCAACTACGCAGTTTCTGGGATAAAGTGCGTTATCTCGCCTGAACAACAATATGAATGAGACCAGAACGTGATTTTGGGCTAACCATCGACGATCGAGATCAACCAAACAGCTCAGTCTATCCAATTTCATTGAATTTCACTTGAATCAACCAGTAGCAGAGGATGGATTCAGACAAATTCCAAAGCCGCCACACCTAGAATTTACCTCCTCCAGACGGATATTATCAAGAAGTCACCTTCCATAGATAGATAGATAGATAGATAGATAGATAGATAGATAGATAGATAGTGTATCGAGGCAGCAGATAATATTGTAAACATACAGTGTTAAATATAACAGACAATGAATATCTATTATGCTTAATCATGAGCCGTTCTAAACATCGTATTTTGGCATTAATTTCAAGTGAACATTAAAACAAAAATTGTCCAACATTTGGATAGATTTTTATTATTCTGGTTCTAAACACTGGGCTCACATGAGCCATCATCGTCAGAGAGGTTACAGGGACGTTAACATAAAGACGTCCACTATCAAAGAAAATTGTTTCGTGTCTTGACATAAAACAATGCTATGCAACGATAACAGTCACCGAATAGCAGACGCAGTTCGTAAATTTGTAATGCGGTTGTGTTATCGCTGCATAAATAGAAAATAAGCTGTTATAAATCACCTGAAGATACCAAAACCTATGTTGCAAAAATAACTCATTTCCAATTAAAAATTGCCCAAAGTTTTACAATGTAAATGTATTAAATACTTTTTAATACAACTGTGTATTTCTATAATTTAATTATGACCAAAACTAACTACATATATATATATATATATATATATTCAACTAAACAAAACACAGCATTGGTAACATCAGAAGTTTGCTGATAGCCTCTTCATTTAAGAGCCAACAGTAAAAACTTAAATCGGTGTTAAAATACATTTTTAAAAAAGAATCCCATATCAAAGTCCTCTTCACCCTCCACACCTCTAATCCTGACTAACGACTAGTCAAAACCAATTTGCCCACAGTAATACTACCCACGAGGAAAAGAAGAATAATAACAGCATTACCCGGAACAGTGGGCTCCACTTCTTATTTTTCGTCTCGGAAGGACACAGACCATTCTGAAGATTCTGACTTTAAAATATTTTTCTTCGAGCTTCTATTTAGCCAGACGCCTACTGTGTGCTAAATGATATAATAAATATCGCCAATAATGTTATCATTTTGCTGTCTTTCTATTCCTCAGATTTATTTGACTGACCTATTAAATCCACATAATATAAGAAGCACACGTGAGCCATATTTCATTTTAATTATATATATATATATATATATATATATATATATTCATTTTTAAACGAGTTATTTCGCTACCTTAGTTTCTACCACGTGTGGTGTCTTCAGGCGATTTTTCATAAATGATTTTACCTTAAAAATCGCCAGAAGACACCACTCATGGTAGAAACCAAGGTAACGAAATAACTCGTTTAAAAATGAAAAATATTCGAAAGTTCTACAATATAATTGTATAGAACACTTTTTAATACAAATGTGTATTGGTCTAACCCTATTAGGACCAAAAACTAAGTATTAAACAATCAATATATATAGTTTGCTATATCTACCATGTGTGGTGTCTTCAGGAGATTTTAATAATTGATTTTACCTTAAAAATCGCCTGAAGACACCACTCATGGTAGAAACCAAGGTAACGAAATAACTCGTTTAAAAATGAAAAATATTCGAAAGTTCTACAATATAATTGTATAGAACACTTTTTAATACAAATGTGTATTGGTCTAACCCTATTAGGACCAAAAACTAAGTATTAAACAATCAATATATATAGTTTGCTATATCTACCATGTGTGGTGTCTTCAGGAGATTTTTAATAATTGATTTTACCTTAAAAATCGCCAGAAGACACCACTCATGGTAGAAACTAAGTTAACGAAATAACTCGTTTAAAAATGAAAAATATTCGAAAGTTCTACAATATAATTGTATAGAACACTTTTTAATACAAATGTGTACTGGTCTAACCCTATTAGAACCAAAAACTAAGTATTAAACAATCAATATATATAGTTTGCAGACAGTTTGCATTTTCTTTCTATTTTTCAACACAAAATGCATCATTGTTTCCCTCACCTCCGCCTAACTGGATGGTTAGACAGTGCAATGATCACAAGGGTATTTGTAGCTGCATCACTACCTACAGGATCCGGATTCTTTCAGCATTTGTCCATTTTCGATTATTTCCAGATTAAGTTTCATGAACAAATATAAATGATGAAAGAGCTAAATCACAAGTTCTTCAAAATGTGGAGGTCCATTCTTTAAATGTAAATTTTTGAAGGATGGATTTTCTTCCTTGTGTCTTTAGAATTGGTTTAGAAGATCAAATGTCAGACTTCTCCTCCAATTAACATTTTCTTTAATCATTGAAAAGTTTGAAGAATCGTTTATGTCAGCCTGTTGTCCTTATTGAAACCATAATTCGATTCTAAATAAATAAATAAATAAATAAATAATGATGATATTATCACTTTCACTGTCATCTGTAGAAAACTAAATGTCACCTATTTTTAATGGACTATATTTTCTCCTAAATTAAAATTTTTATCCATAGTTCCAGTGGACCCACTTGGTAACAGGAAGAGACATCATCCACCAAGTTTTTTTGTTGTTCTAATGTTTTGTTCTTTTTTTTTTTTTTGTAGATGATAGAATTTGAAGAATAGATTAGAGTAACCAAAAATAATTCGGATAGAATAACTATAATGGCCAAAAATCATTTTAGAAAAACAATTCGCAGACAGAAGGTTAAATTTTATCTGACAACCGTGAGGCTGTAAAAGTAGGTATATTTTCGTTTTCGGGCCCGAAGGCTTTTCCCCCCACTTCAAAGTTATCCAAATAGCATTATTTCTGTGCAAATGTATATGCTGAACTCAAATCAACAATTAGTTATTGAAAAAACCTACCTTTATTGATCTGAACGTCCAGAAAAAAATCGAACTACATCTCGCTCATTTTGTCTCCTGTAACTCTAACGCAGTCATGCAATTAACTGCTGAATGACTTTCGGCGTAGCACAACAAATTTCGGCCTATTTTCGGCCTATTTACTTCCTTTACTGAAATTTCCGCCTATTTACTTCCTGTAATGAAAGTGATACGCAATTTTTTTCTACGCGTATGACTTTCATTACAGGAAGTAAATAGGCCGAAATTGCACTAAAGGAAGTAAATAGGCCGAAATTTGTGCCCACGTCAAAAGTCATTCTGCAGTTAATTTCATTACTTCGTGAGAGTTACGGGAGACAAAAAGTGCGAGATGAAGTTCGATTTTTTCTGGTCGTTAAGATCAATAAAGGTAAATTTCTTCAATAACTAATTGTTGATTTAATTCAGTATATACATTTGCACAGAAATAATGCTATTTTGGATAAATTTGAAGAGGGCAAAAACTTCGGGGTCTAAAACGAAAATATACCTAAAAGTATTTTGTAGAATTAAAACAAACGGACTTTTCGATAACAGTTCTTCGAAAAATTTTGAATAGCTGAATGATATTTTCTTGTTTAGAATATTTACAAAGTTTTTCTTGTATCATTTGAATTTCAACATTGAATTAATGTAAATATTCGACTAATGAGTGGTATACAAGGCAGGAAACATGTACGAATATTCAACAAAATTATATATGTTAAACGGTTGTCAATAGTATAATTACTGTAGTTATTTTTTTCCTTATAAAACTAAGGGTTTTCTTCATGATCAATGAGTTACAGATGTGTTATTTTCCATTTTCCATTTAAATATGGCTTACTGCCATATCACGTTGAATACACCGGTTCTCGCTCGATCACCGAAGTTGAGCAACGTTGAGCCTGGTCAGTACTTAGATGGGTGACCCCTTCCTGGGAATACCAGATGTTGTAAGCGTATAGTGACAGATGTGCGTCTTGGTGCACTGGATATCGGTTCGGAAAGAGAAATCGGTTAGCTGAATTCGAATTCCAGTTGAATAACCTGCATTCACTTATTCACAGGTATAATTGGGAAAGATATTAATCCGCCCCTTCCCTCCTGTTATGGGTTGAATAACAAGGGTAGGACTTGGGGACCCTGCCCTTAAAAAACACAAATTCTAATGAATCTTGATACTCGAAAAGAAAATTGTATTACTAGACACAAAACTTATATAAAAACAATTTATTGTTGAAAGAAAAAAGTATTACCAGCAATAAATAAAGTTTAGTTGGCAATAAATGACCCGCGGAGATTGATTTGCCATAAAAACAACATTTAAATATTTGGTTGCGAATAACAACTTTTGTTAAAATATTCATTTTTTCTTTCTTATTTAAACAAAGTATTTTCTTTATCGTGAAAACTAAAACCTTTACACATTCAAGAGTATCGCAGTACCGAAGGTTTAAAACACATTTTAAAAAATTAAAAATCTTTCTCGAACCCTAACCTAGAATAAAAGATTAAATTATATATTTCCAACAAGCAAAGCCTTTGCTATATAATAAGTTTAAATTCTCCAAAGCCTTGTTCTTATAATTAATATAAACATCAAGCGAAACAATTTACATCCATTTATAAACGTCCTAAAAGTTTCATTAAAATAGAACAATTACTTTAGTTTTTCAAGTATTTTAATGTCAATGTGTTTTTCAAAGCAAAGCATGCTAAGATTTCTCTTAGAAACTCACATTAACGCCAGAATAAAACAAAATATTTGACCAAAATTCGTAATGCTCTAAAAATGCAAAAAAATATAAATTATTTATACATAAAGAAAAATCTTTTGATATTTAATCTGAATCATAACATGAAATCTTTTACGACAAAAGTTTGCTTTTATTATGATTTGACGTCTGTTTTCATTGTATATCCTTGTTTTGGCGGCTATCGCTTTAATATCGCTCTTATAATTTATTATCGCTTCTTCCATTCAATTCACATCTTTTATTCTTTCCCTCTTGTGATTTCCTTGTTCTGTTTGATAACATTCTTTCACACAAGAATTAAAAATATCGGGATAAACATCAATGTCAACACATCACTATTATTATCGTGTTTAAAGCCAGACCAAAAGTTATTTATTAAGTCCTAATGTAATATTTTCTACAAAAATCTCAGTAAGAAATACCGTTTAGCTATCTTAAGCAAACGAAGACATAAATAGTTACTTTATCAATCTGTTATACCTTTGGATTACTTAAATAATTCATGCGTTTGCAAACGATATGTATTTTAATAAATTTGAAAATGAGT
>JBBBDQ010001935.1:215000-242500 GCA_037127315.1 Ascarosepion bandense
ATGGGGTAGGGTTGTTAACCCTGTACCCAACCCCCGAACCTGGAGCACCGGTAGACTATTGTTGGTCCTAACCTTTACAGCACCTGGTATTCCCAAATGGTCACCCATTAAGTACTGACCAGGCTTAATGTTGCTTAACTTCAGTGATCGGACGGGAACCGGTGTATTCAACACGATATAGCCGTAGACTCAGTTGAAATTAGTCGCCATCATATTTTTTTATAAAAATTCAAAATTAAATTCAGAAATTATATCCTTAACGTGAACCCCATTTTTGTTGATAATGACTTAGTAGAAAAAAAAGTTCTTTACAGAATTTTCCCCAGACTTGTTGCATTGTAAAATTGACTCACGAGAAGATGTTTCCTTGATAATTTCCGTCTTAACCTTTTCACGGAGCGGGTCAACTCTTATCTATCCTAAATATATTCATATGGTCCTGAAAACAATCGTATTAAATAATACTCTACATTTAATAGTTCTTGAACAATAAAAGTGAAGCTATGAAGGATTTGAACGAGTATTTTAGGTCTTAAGCTCTTGCTAAAGAGACGGTGACGGTTCTCTTACTCCTCTTGTGGTTCTGCGCCTCTTCGACATACGGAATATCGATTCTTCATTGATTTGAGATCATTCTATGCTAATATTTTGATCATACTATGAACCGCTTCAATTATAATTTCCACATATATCTGCAACGAGGCTAAATAAAACCATAGTAGTTAGTCATTCTTTCAATACATATATAGCGATTTAATAAACGTATATATATGGCACAAGGTTGAAATTGAGGAGCCTCTAGTGTAGATTGAACAAGCCCTGCTAATAATGGAAGTTATTAGAGATTATTTTTTAACATAATAAAATAAAAGAATTAAAAAGAGCTAATACTCAGTAATATAAACTATAAACAAGGCCATTATGTGCTGACCGTTTTTGGAAAGTAAAACATTCCTATTGTTATGGGGAACCACATCTATTCTATAGTGAATATACTCTCCCACATAATTAATGTAGAAGTAGTAAGAGGAACG
The DNA here is from genome assembly GCA_037127315.1 of Ascarosepion bandense. Lineage (NCBI taxonomy): Eukaryota > Metazoa > Mollusca > Cephalopoda > Sepiida > Sepiidae > Ascarosepion > Ascarosepion bandense. The sequence continues at coordinate 216,035 of JBBBDQ010001935.1, forward strand.
GGGTCAGTCGATGTTGGACGATAGTAGTCGAGAGTTAGTCGAATACGAAAGTAGTCATTGACCTTGCAAGACCACACTGCGTAATACAAATTATAGCAAGTTCCTGACGTTTTGCACGTCGAACCTATTAGGACCGACTTTAGCACAAATACTAGCCTCCACTACTAAAATAACTCCACAAAACCTATAATTCTGGATACATACTTATAACAATTCATGCATTTATCTTAAAAGTAAAAATAAAGTCATGCTTGATAATGGCTAAAAGTATAGCCGAAAGCACTCGGACAAGTTTGCAAATTCTGCATAATTTATGTTCACAAACAAATGATAAGGATGCAAGAAGAATTAAATAAAAAGCTTATGCGTAGAATGTTGCCAATCGTTTGTAATGAAACTTACATAAAAGAGGGATTGCTACCCAAAATGTACAATTATATATGTAAGTAAATGTACTGGGTAGACTATAAGTTTAACAGGAAGTCTCACTCTACATTTCTTTAACTATAGCTCAGTTAGATCTCAGTCCTACGAAACTCTATCCGATACATACAAGCTAAGAATATAAAAAATAATAGCATCAAAGGAGGGACAAAATGATAAAGTAATTTCAAAGTAGGATGCATTAAAAAATCTTTAGTGACATCAGCAAACGAGATCATATCAAAGGAAAATGGCCGAAGAAAAATCGAATAATTGACAAATGAGATTCTCTATATGCTGAAAATAGAGACAGAAAACGAACAGAATATAAGACAATGCACACATAAATATCCAAATAAATGCACACAGATTTAAAGCGGAGTAGACCAACGAATAATGTACAGAAATAGAAAAAAAAGGTCAGTATCCCAGAAAAAGAAGATTCTTCCTCTCATGTGCCGCGTCCTTTAAGAACGGAGGCAATCCCGAATTTTTCACTTGACTCTTTCTCTTCTCAATCTTAAAATTCATCCTTTTAGTTTCTCTCCCGAATCCCGCTTTGCTATCCATTTGCTCAGGCCTATCAAGTATGTTTTGCTCTGCTCTACCCTGTCTCTCTTTCCCTCTATCCGTCCTGTAAGCATTGAATTCTCCAGGTCATCCTTCCTCATTACATGTCCCAGAAACCTCATCTGTCTCTTTCTTATGTTAATTATGAGTATTGTTTCAAATTCTCCAACACCTCGTCGTAAGTCACGTGCTCAGTCCATGGTATCTTCAGCATCCTTCTCTAAAACCATATTTCTTCTGCCTCAAGCCTCTCCTTCATCCTTGAGTAGATCGTCCAACGCTCACGGCCATACAAAAGGACATGCATCACATAGCAAGCTAACACGCTCTTCTTTGTTTTCAACGACATTCTTCTGACTTTCTGTATTTTGGTTAGCTTTTGAAATGCGCCCTTGGCCATCTCAATGAATCTTTGGGTCTCGGCATCGCACTTTACATTCTATGCAGGGCCGTAGCTGATGCTAAAAAAAACACTGGGCACAGAGAAAATTGCCCGGATTTATTAGTTGACAATATGATGACGTCATCAGTGTCATCCATTTCCAGAAACTGATTTTTGCGGATTTTTTCGGCTATTCCAATGGAAATTAAGCACAGAACGTGAACGAAAGCAGGAAATCGGGTTCGGACTTTCTGAGTATAACCAATCTTTTCTCCCAAAATTAATAAATAAACAAACAGATTTTTACTGCGTTCATTCGGATGTTTTCTTCGAATTTCTTTCTTTCTTTCTTTCTTTCTTTATTTATTTATTTATTTATTTGTGAATTGTTTGACGAAGACATTTTTCCGTGCCCGGATTTTCACTATGATTGCATGGATCGGCCCGGACCCGTGCCCGGTGTGCCCGGTAGTCAGGTACTGCCATGATTCTATGTCAGAACGCTTCCCCAGTATTTAAATTTCTTTACTTGTTTTAATTTAATTTCTCCAACCTGTAGTTAGCATTTTGGGGTCGTCTTTTTGCTGATGACCATGGATTCATTTTTTTTAAAATTATTATTATTATTATTATTATTATTATTATTATTATTATTATTATTATTATTATTATTATTATATATTTAAAGTATATGCTTAGTCATTTCTAGTCGACGGCTATATCGTTTTGAATACACCGGTTCCCGTCCAATCACCGAAGTTAAGCAACATTGAGCCTGGTCAGTACTTCAATGAGTGACCATTTGGGAATACCAGGTGTTGTAAACGTAAGGACCAAGAATGCTCCTCCATGTTTGTGGGTTGGGTGCTAGGCCTAATAACCCTGCCCCGTAAAAATCAGTTTGTTACAGCAACAAAAAGTTGCTGCCCTATACACCATCTGGGTTTGATGGATAAATGATGATTAGTCCTTTCTTATCGCTTTCTCTTATTACCTTCTGTAGAATGTTCTGCATTTTCTTTTCCGTGTCTGCCATCAGCACTGTGTCATCTACGTATCTTACATTGTTGAGAATATGATCGCTAATAACGGATCCTGGCAAGGGTTTTATTTTCTCAGACTTGTTTCGCTGTATAAATTGAATAGATCCGGTGAGAAGACACATCCTTGTCTTACGCCTCTTTCTATTTTTGTATATCTGCTGAATTCACTTCCTGTCCGTACACAAGTGGTTTACTGTTAATATATATTCTTGATTATCCTAACATCTTTTCTGAAGCTGTCGAGGTTGTCGAGCACCTCTATGAAATGTTTGTGGAGGACTTTGTTAAATGCATTTGCGTTGTCCATAAAACACAGAGGTCCTTCTGCATTTCTATTGCTCTTTCAGATAGCATTTTGAGCAGGAATATCGCATTACTTGTTCTGATGTCTGTAACAAAACTACACTGTTCTTGTCTTATCTCTGGGCCAATTCTCTTTCTCGCCCTGTTCATCAGAATCCGGATGATGAGTTTTGTTATGTAGCTCATTAAGCTCGGTGGAGTTCACATTGATATGCACATGGCTTTTTATATAGTGCTATGAAAATTGATCTGCTTAGATCGTCCGGTATATTGCCGCTTTGTAGATTTCGTTTATTTTTCCTGTCAGATTGTCTATGCCAAAGTCTTTTAAAGGCATCAACATCTCAATTCCATCTGCTATTTATTTCTGTTCAATTTAGCCAATGCCGATTCCACTTCAGTTTTTAATATTTCTGGTCCATCCATACGTTTGCGTATTTTTGGTTGCTCTCTCTTGTTGCGGAAGAAATCACCAATATACTCGTCACATCACTTAAGTATTTTTTTCTTTTTCTAATATAAGTGTACCGTCCTTTGCTTTTATACATCCTGTTAGAAAGTAGGACTTTTGTTCTGTTAGTTCTTTTATATCTTTATGCATATCACCATTATTTGTTGTGCTTAGTTTCTTTACTTCGGCACAATGTCATTACTCATCTATTAACCACTTGACTTTAGTTCTTTCACCACCCCGTATATCCTTTCCTTTCTCTCCACCTTTGCAACTGTCATCACACCTGTATTACCATCCTTCTCTTGCTCCTTTCTAACTTGTTCGTCTTCCTCTTCACTCTCTTCTACTTAATCTTTTTACTCTTATGTAGCCCCCTGCACATCAGTAGCATTACCGCCTTGATCGGGGTGATACGATTAAAAAAAAAAACTTGTCGTTGAGTCATCTTTCTTTAGTCTGTCTGCATTTTCTCCTTATTTCCTGATGTATTTTTTGTATTACATTCCAGATTTTGATGTATTTTTGTGTCTGTTTTGCATCAGATCAAGAATCTGTTAAGTGATCCACTTATTTTTCTTCCGACGTGCCTTTTTTTTTTAGAATGATGTCAATCAGCAATATCGGTAGAGCCACTCTTAGTGTGTCCCATTTTCATCTTCCGTAATTTGTCCTTCGTGTGTCGTTAACACACTGTCCATATGCATTTCCTGAAGGTTCGGGTTATTTACGAGTCTATCGTACTGCAGTCTTGGGGATGCGTTAGGTTTCTTTAATCGCTTTCGTTTTATCCTTAGTTTGCACAAAACTGGGATGTGGTTACTTCCGTAGTAAGCACCTGGGAAGGCTTTGCAGTGAAAGATTGCGTTTCTGAATATCTTGTTGATAGTAATATAATCAAATTGTTTCTTTATTTCTTCCACTGGACTTCTCCATGTCCATAGTCTTTTTGAGTGTTCTTGGAACCAGGTGTTCATTCGCTCTGTACCATTAGACCCATCTCCAGTCACGACCACTGTGGTGTCCTAATCCGAAATTTCCAATCGTTTCACCTCTCCCTTGGCCAACTTTGGCATTCAGATCTCCCATGATGATTCTGATGCCTTGTGATTTGCAATGTGCCTTGGCATAATCTGGCAAGAAGTAGAAGGACTCGATTTTGAGTTTTGCATGTAAAATTTAGCATAGACTAGTATTTCCACCCTCCTTCCTTTGCTGTCTGTTTCTCTCTCTTTTTGCTCTCTCTTTCCCTCTCTCTCTTTCTATATCTATCTATCTATCTATCTATATATATATATATATATATATATTTACTTTTTTATATATATATTGTATGGGTACTTCACTTTCTCTCTCTTTATATATATATATATATATGATGGACTCTCCCGTCGATCTCGACGTATGAGGTTCCGACAACTCTGACTTCATCCATGCTTCAGCCTCTGATGACATCTAAGTCCAGCAAGGGACTTACAAATCAATCCACACAAAGTGCAAGTGTGCTGGTTATGGGATGTACTTGCAGGTACCAATACAGCCCGCTTGACTGTCTCTCGTTTCTGACTCAAATGATTCAGACTGTCAGCCTTGAAACGCTGAAGACCATCAAAACAACATGCCTTCCACTCCATTCGATCAGAGACTCTGCTCTCAAGATTGTTGTGAGGCAGATTGAGAGCAATCAAATTACTCCTGATCTTATCCTTGTACCTCAATAAAGGCCGTCCAACATTTCTCCTACCGCTCTCCAATTGACTGTACATCATGATTTTTGGTATCCTTTCCTCGGTCATCCTCAATACGTGTCCAGTCCAACGTAGTTGGAACTGAATGAGGAATGGCTCTATTCCAGAAATATTACATTTTCTAAAGAGGTCAACGTTGGGCATCTTGTCTCGAATGCTAAGACCACAGATTGACCGCAAACAGTGTTTGTGAAATACATCCAGCTGACGGATGTGCCGTCTATAAGGAGTCCAAGACTCAGAGCCATACAGGAGGATGGGGAGAATAATAGCTCGATAAACCACAATTTTCGTATCCATTCGGATCCCACGTTCATCCCACAGGCGATGGCGCAATTTCCCAAAGGCATATGTAGCCCTCGCAATCCTGTTGACAATTTCGTCATCCAATGAACCATCATGATTCACCTTGCTGCCCAAGTAGGGAAAACACTTTGTATACTTGACGGCTTGACCATCCACCTTCAGTTGTCTTTCTGGAAAACGATATTCAGGTGGCTCTGTCCTCACTCCCGCAACTTGCTTTGGAGGTATATATGGTTGATGCACCACCTCTGTCTTTTTAATGTTGATTGTAAACCCAAAAGCCGTACATGCAGTTGCGAAACGATCTAGCAAAAACTGTGCCTCTTCGAAAGATGTTGCTACAAGAGCTGCATCATCTGCAAAAAGCAAATCTCGGATTATTTCAGTTCGAACTAGGGTCTTGGCTTTAAACCTCTGATGGTTGAATAAACCACCAGAAGAACGGAACTGAAATTTCACGCCAGTATCAATATCACCAAAGGCATATTTCAGCATCAGGGAAAAATAAAGAGCAAAAAGTACAGGAGCCATCACACACCCCTGTTTTGTCCCATTTGTGACGTCGAAGGCGTCCGACGTCATTCCGTCACACACAACCTTAGCCTTCATTTCTTCATGAAAAGAGATGATCACCTTAAGCATATTTTCAGGTATGCCAAGCTTGCGCAGAACTTTCCATAGAGCGCCACGGTTCACTGAATCAAAGGCTTTTGTCAAATCGACAAACACCATGTACAGTTCCTGGTTCTTCTCTCGTACCTTTTCTGCAATTTGTCGGAGCGAAAATATCATGTCAATGGTGCCACGACCAGATCGAAAGCCACACTGTGACTCAGGGTAGATTTTATCAACAAGATGTGTGGTAATTCGATTCAGAATTAATCTGGCTAGAATTTTTCCAGCAATGGAAAGAAGTGATATTCCCCGATGATTGTCGCAGATATTCCTCGCTCCTTTATTTTTGTACAAGTGCTTAATACATGCATCCTTATAATCTTGCGGAACACGCCCGGCTTTCCATATTTCCACAAAAAGAGCATGTAGCTTCTGTACTAAAGCATGTCCGCCACATTTGTACACTTCAGGAGGGATGGGATCATCAGGTGACGGGGATTTACCGGAGGCAATCTGTTTGATCGATTCAAGTACCTCTTGATAAGATGGTTCAAATGACAATTCAGGAATTTCAGCACATTGTGGAAGGGACGAGATGACATCATTGTCTACTTCAGATGATGTGTTTAGAACTGTCTCAAAGTGTTCCTTCCATCTCTTTAGAATATCTGACTTATCAGTGAGCAGCGTTTCCCCGTCCGTTGTACATACAGGTGAGGCACCATTCGTTTCAGGCCCAAATATTTCTTTAAGGCCATTATAGAATGCTTTGGTGTTTTTACTGTCAGAAGCTTCTTGGAGCTCAATTGCTTTCTTATACCACCACTGTTCCTTCATGGCTCTGAGAGCCCTTTGCACCTCACCTTTGCATTTCCTGTAAGACATCTGCTTGGCATACGAATTCTTGTCCTCTATCCAGGCTTTGTGTGTAGTGTGCATCTTGTTAATGAGCTTTTTTGCATCCTCGTTGTTATCATCAAACCAGTCCTGGTGCTTTCTACGCGGAATTCCAAGAACTTCTACTGCTGTTGAATGAGTTGCCTTCTGCAATGCTTTCCAAGAACATTCTATATCATCAGTGATATTCACTGAGTCCAAGGCAGCCTCAAGCTTAACAGAGATTTCATATTTCTTGTCTGCTAATTTCAGGGGAAGGACATCAATCCGTTTCGGAGCTGTTGACCTAAACACCCTACGCTTGTATAAATTCAATGAGAGTCTACTTCGCAAGAGAGCATGATCTGAAAGGTAGCAGGATGTGTGAAATGAGCGAGTGATGTTGAAGTCACTGATGTCTCTTTGTTTTGTGATAATATAGTCTATGAGATGCCAATCTTTAGACCGAGGATGCATCCAGGTGGTTTTGTGGTGGTTTGCTTGTTGGAACAAGGTATTTGTAATGTTAAGGCCAAACTCCCTACAGATAGTGAGAAGCCTCAAACCGTTTTCATTTACCTTGCCTACACCATGACCACCTAGTACACCAGTCCAAGATTGGCCATCATTTCCAACGCGAGCATTAAAGTCCCCAGCAAGAATAAGCTTATCCTTGTGGCGCACCTTGAGGATGACATCACGAAGGAGATCGTAAAATTCTTCTTTCTCCCGCTCTGAGCCAGCCAAAGTTGGAGCATAACAACTGATGATCGTCAGCCGGGTATTTCCACCCAACTCCAAAGAAAGGGTTATGATTCGATCCGAAATACCCTTAGGCAACGAAGATAGAGACTTAGTCAGTTCTGATTTAATGGCAAATCCAACTCCAAATTGCCGAGATTCGTTTTCACCTTTTCCAGACCAAAAGAAGTCATATCCACCCTTTTCTTCTCGTAGCTGGGAAATTCCAGCAAGGCGAGTTTCAGATAAGGCAGCTATATCAATGTTGTATTTCTGTAACTCAAGGGAAACAAGAGCGGTTTTACGCTCAGGTGCAGAATTAGTATCCTGGAGAGTACGAACATTCCAGCTTCCAAAAGCAAATTTCCGTTTGCGGTTATTTTGGCGTGTAGTATTTTGACTGCGTGATTGGATACCCAGACAACTGCAGTTGGCTGCCAAGGTTGATATGAGCATGCAATATTTAGGGCTCCTTTTACCGCCCCCTCCCCGGCATGGGGAAAGCAGTGCTATCCTTAATAGGGCTGCTTTGTCACCATTGGAGGACACGAACTGCGCCATTGCTCACGTGTTAGCGCAGAACGGCCATCACCCATTGGCCGCCATTGTGTAAGGCTCCAGCTAAGGACTTCCAGCAATATCCTTTACCTGTCCCCGTCGCCTTTACCCTATCGCCAATGGACTTCTTGTTGTAAATGTGTGTGTGCTTGTTTGTGCGCGATGTTTGATCCACAGATGAACCCTGGTAAGCTGCCAGAAACCCACACAAATGATTTGATTAGAGTGGTGAAGGTTTGTGTAGAGCCATCCACACTTTTTGGAACCGCTGATAGCACAAAAGTCGGTGCAAATGTTTGCCACAGATTATGTGAACAACAGACCTCAGGCTTTTCATATACGAGTTTTCCATCTCTAGGTAGACTACCATCCAAGGCTAAAGAGCAACTACCTGCCCATAAGGTGAGTTATTGCGCGCCAGACACCAACCCGGAATTTATCCTCCGCGCACATACATATATATATATATACATATACACATATACACACATATATATACATATATATGGTGCTTAATGTAAACCCTTTTGCTAGATGGCTGTTAACCCTACAAGAAGGTTCATATGCCTTTTGACAGGTCTTGTTTTTAATCCTGCTGGGTGTCTAGCCACCCTCCTCACCAGAATAGCCTGATGGGTGAATCAGTTTAGTCGCCGATAAACCGACCATGCAACAGGTAGTACTGGGTTACATGGTACCAGTAGCACTCAAAGTGTGACCTGACATAATATATATATATATATATATTACATTGGATGTCGGAGTAAACAACACGAAATTAAATGTATTAATTGAAAAATTTGAACGATAAAAAATAGAACAAATAGCAGTAAAAACGAAACAAAATAACGTTATAACTGGGAACGCGTTTACAATAAAATTGAAATTACGTTATATTACAAATGAAGAAAAAAAAAAGAAAATGTAAACATTAAAATTAATACTAAATGTTATAAAAGAAGCTATGTTTGAATATAATTAATAATGGAAAAAAATGCTTTCCACTAATTTCGAAAATTATGACCGCATTCGTAAAAACAACAAATAAATTACGCTTAAATGTAATGAATAAAATTATGACCGCATTCGTAAAAACAACAAATAAATTACGCTTAAATGTAATGAATAAGTAAAATAAATAAATAGATAACATAACTAAAATATCTTCTAATAAATATTATAATATAATAAACTAGAAGAATATTAGAATAATATATTGTCATAATTGAAAATAATTAAAAAAAATACAATCGAGACTTTCCTTAACATCTCTTTCTTAGAGCCATGAAAAAACACGTCCGTTTACTTCGACATCAGCGTTCTATCTATATATATATATCGGTCGGATTTCAATCCTGGGTTAAAAAGCAATCGAAGTCTAACCGTACTGATGAGCTGTGATACAGCGAAACTAATCTGTCTGCAGATGACTATATATATATATATATATATATATATGGATGTATTTCCTTTTTTTAATACAAGATTAGATGCTGTCGAGTTGCCAAAAGAAAAAAAGGTATATCGTCTTTGAAATATCTTTGAAAAATCAAAGAAAATTTTAATTTTAATCTTTTTTCTCTGATGGTAACGAAATACTAATCTTTGGTTTTGCAGACAGTGTTCTGTCTTTTTCTAGTTTAGTCTAGTTTAATAAAGAAATTTTTTGTTTTACCTATGTTCAAAAAAAGATATCCGTAAAAAAATAAGAGAAACAACAGAACAAAGACATGCCCATCACTGGCGTGACGTGCTTTCCTGTGTCTCTTCTATAAATACTTTCACGGCTTCTGCTCCAATGAACTTAGATCACTGGTGCCTCCTAGGAATGAATTTACACGAGCTACTAGATTAGCAACTAGGTCCCACTCTTTTACAGTGAAACCGATAAAATGTAACCACAATTTCTACTCTAATAGCTTCTTTTTTCGCACTTCGTGTCTGTGGAATTCCCTTCCATATACTTGCTTCCCCGACAGCTACAATCTCCAGGAATTTAAATGTAAGGTCAATAGACATCTCCTATCACACTAACTCACATCCATTCTCACAAGCTTTTTTTTTCATCTACTCCACCCCCCATCCTCGGTATTCTCATCCGTCTATTACCCTTTTCCTGACACTTCCTATTACTAAGCCCTCTTTCTCATCACTTTCCACTATGTAAGCACCTGCACAACAGTGGCAGTAGAATGCTGTGCTTATAGTGAGATGATAAAAAAATTACAGTTTGCCTACAATAGAAGAACAGAATACTGATAAAAGAGAAAGAAAAATTTCAGAGATGGAACGAAAATATCGGAGATCTTTTCCACGACAACAGAGAGAGAGAGAGAGAGCGGGATGGAGAGGGTAGAAAGAGAGAGAGAAACCGGCAATAAACAGAATACAGACAGACCAGAAATATTGAAAACCGAAGTGGAACCTGCACTGGCTAAATTGAATAGGAACAAATAACATGACCAGACGAAATTATGATAGAAATATTGGAATCATTAGATGATTTCAGCCCATAATAAGTGAAGTCTACTAGAGTTGGGACCTAAACAGACATATCTCCGTAGCACTAAGAAACAAAGCCTCAATCAATATGGACTCCATCGAACAATCGGCATAATGAGCCATATAACAAAACTTATTATCAGAATTCCAATGAATAGAGCGCGTAGCAGTATCATGCCGGAGAAAGGAAAAGAACGGTGCGGGTTCTTCAAAGACGCCGCAGCAAGAAACGCAATATTTATGCTCAGAACCTTATCAGAAAGAGTACAGAATGACGTATTCCTGTGTTTTATCAGTCAGTCAGTTAAGTGCCATACGTGATACACGCTTTAGGCGATCATGTCTTGAAAAAGGGCAGAAGATTATCCTGCAGTAGGTTGCTGTTGCTTTCTGCAGTAGGCTATACTATTTTTAACCCATAACGGGAGGGAAGAGACGGATTAACACCTTTCCCAAGGTTGTGCGTTGTGATGCAGTGGAAATTGACTTGGAACGACAAATCAGATAGCGGAGTTCGTATTCCATTTGAATTCTTTGCATTCACTTACTTGGGAAAGGTATTAATCCGTCACTTCCCTCCATTTATGGGTTAAATAACAGGACAGATTTTTGTAATGCAATGGATATCGGCTCGGATCGAGTAATCCCAGATGCGCAAACACCAGTTTTGGTCATTTGCTTTCTGGTCCTCTCAGGGCAAACTTCCGGTCCCTCGCTTTGCTCGGTATCACCACAATTCTACTGAAAGGTTATCATGGACTGATTGTAGGAGCAACGATGATGCTTTAGGGAAAATGGAAACAAAAAAGAAACTTGTACTGAAGAAACAGTTGAAGTATCTTGGGCACTAATTAAGACAAAGGAATGATACCCAGATGACAGACTGAAGGAATAAGTACTGGATTGCTATGTGTTGTCAGTAATTCAATATGTCAGTGAATGATAGACAATATAAACAAAGATGAAGGAAAAACTGGAAGCAACCGATATGTGGCTCTACAAAAGGATAATGGATATAAAGTGGGGGATCAATTCCATATTACAATCAATACATAAACCCCTCACTTGTGGTCACAGCAGTTTCTATACATTTATATTCCTGAGATGCATTCCAGGAGCTGAGAAAAGTATTAAGGAACATGACAATTTCGCTAGAAACAAAAAAGAGAGTACTGGATTGCTATGTGATGTTAGTTCTTCAATACGGCAGTGAATGTTGGACAATATCTTCGTAGATGAAAGGAAAACGTGAAGCAGCTGAAATGTGGTTCTACAGAAGGATGCTGCAGATATCATGAACCGAGCATGTGAACAATGATGAGGTGCTGGAAAGAATAGAAACGAAAAGGAAATTAATATTGAGCATCAGGAAGAGACAACTGAAGTTCCTGGGATATGCAACGAGGAAGGAGGGCTTGGAGAACCTGATTCTAACAGGCCAGATAGAAGGGAAAAGACACTGGGGAAAATGGCGGATAACATATTTAAAAAGCCTGAGCAGGTGGATGACAGAACGGGGGCTGGGAGACGTTACAGGAGAAAGCGTGCTAAGAGCCACTAGGGATAGGGAGACGTAGAAGGCCATGATTGCCTACGTTCTGAAAGGACAAGGTACATAGAGAAAAAAGAAGAAGAAAGCTGCGTGTAACATATTTGATAGGCAAATGCTGGATAAATGATTTGTAGAAGAGATTTTGGGAGAAACAGTCACAAGACAAAACTTATTAAAAGCCAGAAGTGACAGAAAAATGTGGAGGGTCATGATCGTCTACAACCTGAAGGGGTACATTTCGTATAAAGGATATTAAACCGTCACTTTAGGCACTAAGATATGTTTAAAAAAAACTTGTCTTGCAACTGAGTTGTGAGTTAAATCCTCACCGGGTGATCTAAACTTTGCGTTATCCAGACGGGAGCACTTTAATGTGGTGTAACAGCTAACAATCTTGTCTCGCAAGTTCGGTTACAAATAAGTAGTAAATTTGATCAATTACATATAAGTAACTAGTTTGATCCCCATACATACGGGCCTTGTGTCACATCTAAGCTACGCTTAGAAAATCATTTGGGCATTCGACATGGTGCCATGGTTAGCAACTTTGTTTCGCCAGAAACAATTATGATTTAATAGTAAGTTTGATCTATCTGGGTGCTCCAGATATTCAGCCTTGTACCACATCTAAGTTTCGCTTAAATCGTTATAACGTCGTCAGTTTTCATGAGAAAATGTTTTTCTTTCTTTTTGATGAGTCACGATTTTGACTTCATAGTAAAAGCCTGCTTGAAATAAAAAAAAATAAATTACATGTACTCTCGTGTTGCAATGCAGAACATTCATGTCTTAAATCGCAGTTCTGTTCCACTACAAAACTGAGACCAACGCATTAAACTTGCAAAAGAACATGGCAGTTTGCTCCGAAGGGAAATGCCTTTAGGTCGATCACGAACTCTGTTTTAATATTTTATGCTATTTTTTTTCCTTTCTTAAGAACAGAATTAAACAGATACAGAAAGTTTGACGTGTAACGCTTTCCGTTTCTCGTCAGTCGTGTCCTACGTAAAGTCAAGTTCGTCTGGAGCTTTGACGATAAAGAAATATGCAACAAAAATACTGGAAAAGAAACAAAAAATGAAATTTCGAAGAAGCTACTTATCTCCCTTTTATTTATTATTAGTTCTCGTATATTCCGACAGGATTGTAGTTTGTGCATTTTTTAAAACCAAAAAAAGAACATATGCGCCTTTTGTATTCGTTCACAGCAAAATATTAACTCACCCAAAAAATAAAAACATTTATATTTACTAAAGTTCAGACCAAATTATTTCAGAGAGAAGCCTTTCCATTTTACTCCGGTTTGTTTGCCCTTTGTGATCATCACAAATGTGGGTGATTAGGCTTCCTTTTTGACCAAAAACAGATTTTTTTCATTTACATTTTTTTTAAATTGCAAAAAGATTCCTTGCAAGTACCGCGAATAACACCCGCACTAACAAAATGTGAATAACTCCATGATTTGTCATTCAAAAGGTTGAAGTTGTTGTGAAGCAAACTAATTTTGATTGGAAATTTATAATTTCGAAAAAGTGTCAAGAATGTAAAAATAAATCAAACAAAATTAAAATTTATAATTTTTTGGGGTGAATTGATATTTTACATTACTTGGGGAGAACTCAAAAAGATTTTAAAATATTAAATTCCAATTAAATGCAAAATAATGTAAAATAAGTTGATGCAAAAGTCGAATTTACACGAACTAGAAACCGGACTATCGAATCTTGATTTCCATCTGAGCAGGATCTTGTTCTTTTCTATGTTCTGTAATTCCTCAAAACGTGTGCGATCAAGTCTTTCAAAAAATCTATATGCTTTGTAGCCCTAAGAATTTTTTAATAATAACTAGCAGTATAGCCCGGAGTTGCTCGGGTGTAATGAAAGCTTTAAAACTAATCCATGGTCCTGGAGCTCAAACTCTTTGGATGTTGGCACGAAAGACTAAAAACCAATAGTTGTTTCCGGTTAAAGCGAAACCGTAGACTGAAAGAAAAATGAACGGATGTAAGTCAAATTTTGATTTCCTGGTATTGATATCAAATAAGTTTTTCGTCGTAAACTGTATTTTGGAGGTTAAATAAGTCCTTTGAGTAAATGGTGTCATGGCTGAGTCTAAGAACTACAATTATACCTACTTAGAGCCAAACCCGAAGCAAAAACTGAAATAAAATGGCTGAAAAAAATACTGATATATAGGCAGATAAACATCTCGCCTTTTATTTATATATATTATCGATTTTCTGCAGTATTGTAAGAACTGCAACCTTAAAACTTCTGAATATCGTTTCTTATATCTTTGTCTATGAGTGTATAAAATTGGATTAAAATCAAATCACTCCTTCTATAACCCGATTTTTTCGATGATCGATTTTCGATATTTATCGGAGGTACCTCGACACAAAACCTAACTAAGAACACTCGCAGACGCTTATAGTACAACTGTGTAAATTTTCAAGAAAATCGGTTGAGCCGTTTCGGAGACTATAGATAACGGACACACACACACACACACACACACACACACACACACACAGAGACAAACATACACACACAGAGACACAAAGTTCCATTTATAAATAAGTTTAGATTAGATATCCCCCCAAGCAAGGTGGGAATGCCACTACTACGCAGTGGAGTTATAGAGAGAGAAAATTAGCGATAAGACGAATTTGCACGAGATACTAGATTAGCAACTAGATCCCACCCTTTTACAGTGAAACCGATAAAATGCAACCGCAACTTCTGCTCCAACAGTTTCTTTCCTCGCACTTCCCGACTGTGGAATTCCCTTCCACACGATTGCTTCCCCGACGACTAAAATCTCCAGGAGTTTAAATGTAAGGTCAATAGACACCACCTAACACACAAACCTGTTCCCATTCTATCAAACACTCTTCCCATCTGCCTAACCCTCATCCTCGGTATCCTTACTTATCTGTCACCTTCCTCCTGACATTCCCCATGTCTAACCACTCCTTCTCTTTACCTTCCCCTATGTAGCCCCATGCGCAATAGTGGCAGTGGAATGCCTTGCTTGGGGTGAGATGATTAAAAAAAATGACTGGTTACAGGAGCTATTGATTAAAAGATAAAAGAGGAACAAGATTCAAGGAGGTAGAAGATGGCGACTGATGCTGCATTTAAATTTTTGGCGGTTGCAGTTACCAGGGAATTAATTAAACAGAGGCGAGTTAGTTTTTTGGCATCTTCCCTATTTACACTAATATGGACTCTTCCTAAGACTATTATATAGTAGTAGTCATTAGTGGACTACAGAGTGTTAATTTCCCCACTTTTTTAGGTGCCCCGTGTAAGTTTCTGGCATTGTGGTGTATGAAGGAGTGGGAGGTGATGGATGGGTTCTTGTGGTGATTGTGCAAATTGTAACGAGTGAATGGGTCGTGATAGTGTTTAGCTAGGTATAGGATAGTTAAGTGAGAACCAACCTCTCCCCCTCCCCTTTTAGGCCTTGTGCCATAATTTTGTATATAATACAAAATAAATACAGAGTGTTAATTTCCCCACTTTTTAAGGTGCCCCTTGTAGGTTTCTGGCATTGTGGTGTATGAAGGAGTGGGAGTTGATGGATGGGTTCTTGTGGTGATTGTGCAAATTGTAATAAGTGAATGGGTCATGATAGTGTTTAGCTAGGTATAAGATAGTTCAGTGAGTACCAACCTCTCCCCCTC
The DNA here is from genome assembly GCA_037127315.1 of Ascarosepion bandense. NCBI lineage: Eukaryota > Metazoa > Mollusca > Cephalopoda > Sepiida > Sepiidae > Ascarosepion > Ascarosepion bandense. Next base: position 231,794 of record JBBBDQ010001935.1, read on the forward strand.
CCCTTTTCGGCCTTGTGCCACAATTCTGTAATTTTTACAGAATAAATAGTGTGATAACAGAGTGTAGTAACCCTGTGTTGTAACAGTAGTTTATCCCAGCGATCTAGTCCTGAGGGTAACATTCCCAAGTCTCAAGTCTCGTATTATCTCGCATTCTCTCGTATTCGACTAACCGTATTGTACGCTGTTCTACTAACCTTCTCTGTACATATTTCTCTTCAATATATTGCGTTTTCTATTGTATTACTCTGAATTGTATATTTATTGGATCTAGCCCCAGATCCACAAAAGTTAGACAGGTGGGAAATTCGAGAAAAGAAACTATTGGAGCAGAAGTGGCAGTTGCATGTAACTATTTCGACAGTAAAGGGATAGGACCTAGATGTCAATCTATTAGTGGTCGGGGTGCTAGGGAAAAAAGATCGTCAGAGCAGTTACCATTAAAATATTTCTAGATAAGTCAGAGGGAATTCCCATCACGTCGGTGAGAAAGTAACTGAAGTCGAGATACCAAATCAGGATCGTTTTGTGTCCTTTCGATTTCGTCAAGAAGCACGAGATTAATAACAGGAGAACCTGACTAGATATGGCTACAGTATTCAAAGCACGGATGAATGGAAGATTTATAAATTTAAAAGATAGACTCTAACGAGCAAAACCTTTTGGCAAAACACAGTGACAATTTTTCTTGCAGCAGATGCAGATATTTATTTGCTGTAGTTGTTCCATCGATACAGTCTGAGAGAATAAAATTGACTGCTTGATTAGTTGTTAGTACAGTGTTGGTAGCAGACATAGAAATGCAAATTACATAATTTTCTAACATACGCTGCGAAACAGAAGGACAGATATCACATAGCAGTCTAGCACTCTTTTCTTTGTTTCCAATGAGATTTTCCTGCTTCTTAGGTATTTCTACTCATTTTTGATAACTAACTTTTAAATTGAATTTTAAAAAAATAAAACAAAATTCTTGAAACTTTTATTTTAGTTTTAATTGAAAGGATTAAATTTACTATTTGGAGTAAGCAAAAATACTCTGGTGTACTTTCCAGTAAGCAAAATACTCTGGTGTACTTCAAACAAAAATTTTGTTGATTGAAATCTAAAATTTTGAAACTTTCTTTTAGATTATTCAATTTTTCAGCCATTTTTTGAGCGATCGACACATTTGTAAACAAAAGTTAGTTTTAAAAATCTTGCAAAATTATATCTCTGACATATTATTTGTAGAAAATTCGCAAATTTAATGTTGAATTAATCTGATTTAACATGTATTTCTTATTTATAGCATGAAATTTAGAATAAAAGTAGTTCTTACTTACAGCGTTGAACTATTTCACCTGTCCACTATATTTGAAAAAGCTGGTAGCTCACCAAACGCGAAATGTGGCGACAAAGTGACATAATTGAATAATTTTTCCAGTAACGGGAAAAAGCCTTGAAACATATGACATTTTACTGTAAACATACAAATTAACATACAAAAAAATAAAAAAAAGTTTTTAAAAAAATCAAAGACACAAAATATTTGAAAATTATTATGAAAATAAGATGACGACATGAGTTGCATCTAATGTTTTTATTTTTTATTAGTAAATATAGTCTTCATTTTATAACCTACCGACTTTACGTCTACGAGTCTTGAAAATATTTTTAAAATATTTTTGAAACTTTATAAATTAATATGATTAAAAACAGCAAAATAAAAACAATTCTTTTAAAATTACATTATTAATTGAAAACCAAAGTTTTCTTCAGAATATAATGTCTAAAATCTATATCATTTATTAAAGCAGTTAAAAGCTTATCTAATTAGATAATGTCATTGTTTTATTGCATTTTTTATTTTGCTATTCAGAGCAGAATTTTGGTAAAATGAGCTCAATAGTTTTTAAAAATATTACATGATTTACATTTACCAATGAAACCTGTGTTTAACTAATAAAAGCAATTTACCCTAAAGAATTGAATTTTTGAATTTTCATGAATTTAAGTAGAGGGGGATAACAAATGTAAAAAAAAAAATTACCACTATTTAAAATAATTAATTTTTTAAAAATCGTTTCACTCCAAGCAAGGAAATACATGAGAGGAGGGTGAAAGTCTACATAGGAGGAGAGCAAAGACAAAGAGGAACCAGTTGCATGGAGTGTCATAGAAAGGGCAAGAGAAGGATAGGAATACTGATGTGAAGAGAGTTGCGTGAGTAAAGTTAAAAGGGAGAAGAACAAGATACAAGAGGTTTTGGGGGAAGGACAAAAGAAGAGCTGTAGTCTAGGGGTATAAGAGATGTCAAATGACATTGCATTTAAACTTTTGGAGATTGTAGCTATCAGGGAAGCAAACATATAGAAGAAAATTCCCCAAACAGAAAGTAAAGGAAAAGAAGCTGTTAGAGTAGAAGTGCCGGCTGCATTTGGTTGTTTTAACTGTAAAGGGGTGAGACCTTGTTGCCAGTCTGGTTGCTCGAGTGAATTCTTGTAGCGGGAGCACCAGAGAGCTAAGCTCGCTGGAGCAGAAGCCATTAAAATACGTGTAGAAAATAATTTAATTCTGAAAGCTCTGAAAGCTTCATTAAAATTCGACAGCTATTTGATATTTGCAAGAATTTCTAAATTAACGTGTTTGTTACCAGAAAAAACGGAATTACGTAATATTACTTTTTTCATTGCAAACTCTCGTAAGGATTTGGCTCCCCGCCAACGAAATTAAAAACAAAATATTTGCTGAAATTCAGAATATGTTAGAGAAGATTCAAAACTTTTGAAAAATAATTTTAAAATACTTTGATTTTTTTTCTCTTAATAATAACGTAAATATTTTGATGGAAACGTTCGTATTTATTAAGTTTGGAACCATTTTCCTTCATAATATGCTGTTTTATTAGTGATTTAGTGGAGGTACCTACTCTACTCTGACCAAAAGTAATGACTGCTTTGCGATTACTTTGAACGTCTTTGCTTGCCATTTTGACACTAAGCTTAGATAAATTTAGTGTGAACGAGCATATCTCCACTTGAAACAACCAGAGAAAGAAGGAGCTTTAAATAGATGAACCATCATTATTTTGATTCTTAACTGCGAATAAAAAAACAATATGATTGAAAAATAGTCCAATTGCTATTTACGAATTGTTTTACAATATATTGGTATTTTTACATCTGTTATCCCCCTCCACTTAAATTCATGAAAATTCAAAAAATTAAATTCTTTAGTGTAAATTGATTTTATTAGTTAAACACAGGTTTCATTGGGAAATGTAAATCATGTATTATTTTTAAAAACTATTTAACTCATTTTACCAAAAATTTGCTCTAAATAGTAAAATAAAAAAAATGCAATAAAACTATGACATTATCTAATTAGATAAGCTTTTAACTGCTTTAATAAATAATACAAATTTTAGACATCATATTCTGAAGATATTTTTTTTCAATTAATAATGAAATTTTGAAAGAATTGTTTTCATTTCAGTGTTTTTAATTATATTAATTTTTCAATTAAATAACAAAATCAAAGCAAATCTGAACACACGATCCACTTAATATGTGTCGTAGATATTAAAAACATAAATTAATGAAGCGTTTAGTTTCTGCGAAATCTTATACAGTTTTTCATATATTTTAGTACCTCTGTTAGTTTTCTTTTTTCCGGAAAATCTGTTAATTTTAGTAAGAATCGTAAAGATGTGAAAGTCGTATAAGTTTAGGCTGAAATTGTCAAAATGACGATGCATTTTATGTAATAAACAACAAATTGTTTTACACGACGTACGAAGTATAAATGTCTTCTTTTGGAAAGGCGAAAGAATACCAGAAAGAAATATTAATGATTGCTTTCGTATAGCAACGGGTACACGCTCATTTACTGGTTAAAAATTTATCAGCAGCTCACAAAATGACCTTTAGTCTAAAAGATAATTGGTAAATATCATATAGCCAGCGTGTTATATAACATAAACTGCTCACGTGATCATTTCGCTAGGAAAGATGTCAAAAAAGCTGCTTAAAGTTGTACAAACATTTTCCAGGATTCTTAAAAATATCTAAATTAAAAGATGCCAAACTAAATACATAAGATATGGTGGATATATATATATATATATATATATATATATATATATATATATATATATATATATTAGTAACAATTTTAGATATACTGCAATTTCATGGATAATAAATATTTCGCCGCCACATGATGGCTTTGCGGCTAATCAGACCCAAATGACATATATATATATATATATATATATATATATATATATATATATATATACAAAAAGTCACGAATTTATTCACCTGAAGTGAGTCAATTTTAGACTCGAAACACGTGTAGCGTCACAAATACTATTATGGACACTTAATGTATCGTTACATGTATAATAACAAGAACAATAAATATACACTTTAAAAAAACGCTCACGGCTTCTCATACTTTTTATTCTATACCAATTTCTCTCGTTGGAACAAACCTATTTCTTTATCCAATAAACGACTACTACGAGAGGATGCCACGAAAGGAAGACGAAACGTTGGAGCTTCTCCTCAATCTACAGAAAACCATAAAAAAGAAATACTCAAATTAAACGAAAAAGTGGACTTCATTTTAAATTGTCTCACAACCCAAGAAAAAAAAGAAATACAAAGAACAGAACAACTAGTGGAATATTTCAAGGCACAATATGAACGATTTGAGGAAATTTCCGAATCATACATCCAGGGGAAAGCACACAAAATAAAGAGACAAAAGCTCAAAATGCGGGGCAACATGATGAACGCAAAAAAGAAACTAGCATTTTATAATGCTATGAAAAATAAAGAAACGGCCACCATATACAGAGCATATAAAGAAGGGGAAAACCCCTTCATACTAAAAAAATGTCGGGAAATAATAACGACCCAGGACAGTGAACAACAAAACAAATTAAAATGACACTGAGCCTAAAAAATTACAGGTAAATATTGACATACAAGAGAAAAGAGAAAAAAAGCTATACCAACAAATACACAGAAATACACTCCCGATCAAAAATTTAAGAGCACTTAAACATCTTTAAAAAGAAATTTTTTGTGGATAGATTTTAAACTCCTCCCACTTAAGGTTACCAATACTACAATCTAAAAGGTTATGGAAACAAAAAGCTACATTCCAAACATTTTATTTAGAAATTTACATTTTTATAAACTGAGGTGATTTACACATGATCAAAATTTTAAGACCAGAGACAAAAATTCTACGAAATTGTACAAAATGTGTATGAAAATATCCAACAACCAAATTTAATAATGAAGTCTACCTCCACTGCTTTTGATGATTTCAGAAATTCTGTCGTACGTGCTAGAAATAAGCGTTTCCATTAAGGTGCGGGGGATGTTGCTCCAGCTTCTGTAGATGGCTTCACAAAGTTCATTTTTTGTTGAATATTGTTTGCCATTTCAATAAACATCTCTTGTCATCCATCCCCAAACATTTTTAATTGGGTTCAAGTCCGGTGAGCATGCAGGATGTCCCAAGAGATGGACCCATTTTCTTGTAGAAAGGTCAAGTTCCGTCTTGCAACATGGATTGCAGCATTATCCTGTCGGAATAACCATCCATCCCCACACAAACGATGCCCCTCCGTCATCAAAGATGCTTTTTGTATCATGTTAACACAACCAGCCGCTCTCTGACGACCCTGCATCACCTGGAGCTCTATCGTCCCTCTGTAAGAAAAGGCATCCCATACCATTAGGGACCCTCCACCACTATGACGTGCGGAGAAAATTTCAGGAAGCATGTTTTTGTTATACCAATATCGTTGGAAGCCATCAGGACCATCGAGATTGAATTTTTTCTCATCAGAAAACAGGACTTTCTTCCACTTCTCAACGTCCCATGTTTGGTATTCACAACCAAACTTTAAGCGGCCCAACTTGTGACGTGGAAGCAGCCGAGGGATTTGTTTACGCTTTTTATTTACCATGCCTTTTTGTCTTGTGTCGTCTGGTGGTTATGGGACTGAAATCAGCATCTATGACTGCTTTAATTTGACTAGAGGAAAGTCCCCCGTTTTTCATAACAACCCGTCTTATTCTCCTACTCAATGCAGGAGAAATTTTTGGGGGCCTACCAGAGGATTTTGCTTTTCCATAATTCTCACTGTTCTTTAGAAAGTTGCAAATCACAGTTTTACTGCGGTTTACCTTAGCTGCGATCGCCCGCTGTGACAAACCTTGCTTATGGAATTCTAGAATTCGAGAACGCTCAACTTTGGTAAGTTTACTTGCTTTAGGCATGGTAACATCTTTACGCAGTGATTGCTAATTTCTAACTGACCTGAAAACATTGGAATTGCCATAGATCTAACAATTTATACCCCCTGGTCTTATAATTTTGATCATGTGTAAATCACCTCATTTTATAAAAATGTAAATTTCTAAATAAAATGTTTGGAATGTAGCTTTTTGTTTCCATAACCTTGTAGTATTGGTAACCTTAAGTGGGAGGAGTTTAAAATCTATCCATAAAAAATTTATTTTTAAAGATGTTTAAGTGGTCTTAAATTTTTGATCGGGAGTGTATACAACACAATTCTTACAAAAATAAAAGACACATGCCCAAAAGAAACGCAACAATTCTTATCGGAATTATGGGAATTAAAATGTATGGAAGAAGAAGAAAAACCCTGGAAAATTCTGGAAAAGAAGATAACCTGCTTGAAAGCAATACCAAACCAGAAAGAATCGGATAAAAGAAAATCACAAGATACACCAAACAGGGCATTATTAAGAAAAGAAACCCTGGACAAAACACATACCCAAGAAACCCATATGAGAGACAAAATAGATGCAAACATTTCAGACTCCATTATTATAACGCACAAACCCATCCAAACATCAGGTACACTCACTAAATCACACCGAACCACACAATAATAAATCCACACAACAAACTATTATTTCATAACAATAATTATAACATTCGCATACCTACACATCCACCCATACCAGGCCAAACATCAACAAACACACGTAAAGGGCCGCTATCTCATAACACAAACAGACAAAACTGCAAAACATTCCCCAAAACACAGAATGTACAATAATACAACTACTACTACAATTCCCTGTACGGAAATACACTCACCCACCAAAGACTACCCAGACATACAAACATCACATTCTTTAACCCAAACACCTACCGCTGCGAAATGAATAGAGATACCTCACCAATTAATAAACGTGTTTTAGAATATCCAATCAGAAGGAAAAGACCAATTTAAAAAATCTAAAAAATACAAAACCCATTTTCATCACTCTTTCTTCATACCCTTTAAACGAAGAAATAAGCATTCTAAATTAAATATAAAATTCTGCCCCATCCCCCAAAAAACATTACAGACCTAAAAAAAAGATCTTAAAGCATTCGAACGGAAATTTAGACTTCTTGAAACACTACACAACAACAACAACAACACTACCGAAAACTCAATAGGAAAAGATAAATGTGAATATTCCCCTAACAAAAACAACAATTCAAATGAAATGAATTCTTTGAAAAAAATCTGGGATACAGGCTTTCAAAGCAAACACGACACCCGTAGCAATCTCACACACAAGCAAAGACTAGCACTAGAAAACATCAGTAAACACAATGATATAATAATAAAGGAAGCAGACAAAGGCGGTGCTGTAGTCATTATGAATAAAACTTATTACAAAACAAATATTAAAGACATGCTAGGAGACGAAAATAACTACAAACATCAACCAGAATACAGATGAAAAAATCACATAACATATAAAAATATGCCTTACACACAGTAGAATATTAACGAAAAACGAAAAAAGATTTTCTTACAGACTTTACATCAAAAACCAGTCATTTTTACGGACTTCCAAAGGTACACAAATCAAACACAATTAAAGCAGCTATCCAGGAACAAAAGTCGGAATATATCCACACCCCAAACCCCAGTGTCCTTAAACTTAGACCAATAGTAGCAGGACCAGCCTGCCATACAAGCAGACTGAGCAATTTAATGGATAAAATATTACAACCTTACACCACAAAAATAAAAAGTTACATCAGAGACAGCATACATTTCCTAAGTTTCATGCCAAAAAAGTAGACCCAGATACACTCTTAGTAACTTTGACGTAAACAGCCTGTACAGCAACAAACCCATGAACTAGGAAAACAAGCCATTGCATTTTGAATAGAAAACACCCAGAAATACTCCCCACACGTTTCACAAAAGAATTTATTTTACAAAGTATAGACCTCATTTTACACAACAATTCCTTCCAGTTTAGCAGCAAAAATTATATACAAACAACAGGTACCGCGATGGGAACAGAAATGGCACCGACATATGCAATACTCACCCTAGCATATCTAGAAGAAAACCTATACAACCAAATAGGACATAAATATGGGGAAAACATAAAAACAAAATTCACGAAATCATGGAAGAGATTCCTGGATGTCTGTTTTGTATGTTGGAAATCAACATGGGGGGGACATAAACAAACTACACAATATACTACAACTCTTGCACCCCAAAATCAAGTTCACGCTAGAATATAGTTATAAAGAATTACCTTTCCTAGACATACTCATAAAAAACGAAAACAATCATCACAGACATTTACCACAAACCCACAGACACCGAACAATACCTTCACTTCAAGAGCCATCATGCAAAAAGCTGTTTAAAATCCATCCCCTATTCCCTAGAACGACGAATTTGCACGATAGTAACTGACAAAACCCCCCGTAAAATACGCCTAGAAGAATTACGAAAAACATTACAAATGAGAGGATACCCCACACCACTAATAGACAAGGGTTTCCAACTAGCAGAAAAAATATCATTAGAATCACTCCGGAATCCAAAAAAAAAAACACGAAAATGAAGAAAACATTCTAACATACATTTTCACTCACAACAAAAACAAACCAGAATTATTTATAAAGATCAAAGACCATATGGAATTACTCAACAATAATGAAAAAATAAAAGAAATCTTAAAGACAGCCAAAATAATTAACAGCAAACGCCAGCCCCAAAATTTAACAGGCATCCTAACCTCATCGAAATTCGAACAACAACACACAACACAGGGGGTCACAAAATGCAACAAAAAAAGATGTGGAGTGTGCAAAATAATAATAGAAGGAAAACACTTCCAGTTCGAAAACGAAACTACATTCGAAATAAAATCGGATCTGAGCTGCAACTCGAAAAATGTTGTTTACGCTCTAAAATGCGATAAATACGGAAAGATATACGTAGGAGCGACAATATGCTTGAACAATAGAATTTCCCTTCATAGAAGCAATATAAAATTATCACATAACAGGAAATTATATGTTTCCCAACGTTTGCATGAATGTAGTGATGGCAAATTCAAAGTTATACCTACATATCAAAACACAGATTATGAAATATTAGTAATGCAGGAAGAAAGATTCATTAAAAAATACAAACCTTCGCTCAACAAAACAACATGAAAAACACACACACACCGAAAAACATACAGACACACACATACATACACGCACACATACACACACCCACATGCATACACACACACTAAATTCAAAAGATAACCCCAAACAATAAAAAATAAGCAGATCACCCATATAAAATAATTCTAAAACATAAAGACCAAATAAAAAACGCTCACACACACACACCAGATTCAAAACACCGTCAAAGCAATAAAGAAAAACCAACTGACCGATGATAGATAAGCAAAGGCGACTAGAAGATAATTTTAACATACTAAAAAGATAACCCCAAACCAAAATCACTTCAAATTGGGGTAAGAACTTGATTCATTCATCTGTTTATTTATTTATCTGTTTATCGATTTATACACGTGCTGATGTAAAGAAACACAGACCATTCAACGTACCAACAATTGATTTATTTTATCTTATTTTATTTTATTTTACTGATTTTATTTATTTTCTTATTTTTTCTACTTACTTATTTATAAAACAACAAGTTGGACATCAGAAACAAAAGAACTGGATAAGTAAAGCCACAAATTTATTCGCCTGAAGAGAGTCAATTTTAGACTCGAAACACGTGTAGCGTCACAAATACCATTACGGACACTTAATGTATCATAACATTTATAATAAGAAAAACAATAAATATACACTTTAAAGAAAACGTTCACGGCTTCTCACACTTTTTATTCTATACCAATTTCTCTCGTTGGAACAACCCTATATTTTTATCCAATATCTATCTAAACTTATTTATAAATGGAACTTTGCTTGTGTGTGAGTGTGTGTCTGTGTGTGTGTATCCGTTACCTATAGACTCTGAAACGGCTGAACGGATTTTCTTGAAAATTTACACGGTTGTACTATAAGTGTCTGCGAGTGTTCTTAGCTAGGTTTTGTGTTGAGGTACCCTTGATAAATATCGAAAATCGATAATCGAAAAAATGTTGTTACAGAAGGAGTGGTCCGATTTTAATCAAATTTGATGCACTCATAGACAAAGACATAAGAAACGATATTCAGAAGTTTCAATGTTGCGGTTCTTACAATAGTGCAGAAAATCGATAATAAATATATATAAAAAACAAGATGTTTGTGAGTGTCTGTTTGTCTGTCTGTATGTCCTTTATACAAATCCACAATTTTTATCCAATTCTCACCAAACTTCTTTAGGCCGAGTCTGAACTCCAGGACCAT
>JBBBDQ010001935.1:245000-290000 GCA_037127315.1 Ascarosepion bandense
CAGACATATTATATATATATATATATATATATATATATATATATATGTATATATATATATATCATCATATTGCATATATATATATATATATATATATAATAAATATAGAATTGTGGAAATATATATACAATATAATAAATATGTTACATGTTCGGAAACATACATAATAAATATGTATAATATCTATAGAAATATTTATATATATAGTCATTTGCAGACAGATCTGTTTCGCTGTATCCCAGCTCATCAGTACGGTTAGACTCCGATCAGCTTTTAACTCAGGATTGTAACCCGACCGAAGTGGCGTCAGTCGGCGATTCTATCTCTGGGCTATGGGCCCTCAGTAGAAGAAGAGAGACTTTTTAGCATGTATATTATCATTATACACGCCCAATAGCCAGAGTGCTCTAATTCGTTACTGAATTAGCGATACGTACATGCCAGTGTAGCTACTGTTTTTCAAAGTCTTCCATTCTTTCAGAGTGATATATATATATATATATATATATATATATATATATATGTGTGTGTGTGTGTGTGTGTGTGTGTGTGTGTGTGTGTGTGTGTGTGTGTATATAAGAAAAGGTGCGAGAAGCCATAAACGTTTTATTTAAAGTGTACTTTTTTTAATCGTTTCACCCCAAGCAAGGCGGTACCGCCACTGGTGCGCAGGGTACTACACAAGAGAAGAGTGAAAGTTTAAGCAAGAGGTGAACAAAGAGCAAGGGGAACCAGTGGGTGTCGGAGAAAGGGCAAGAGATGGGTGGGAATAGCAGTATGAAGACAGTAGCGAGGGTAGAGTGAGAAAGAAAAATAATAAGATACACGGTGATGGGGAAAGGACGTGAAATGGACTGGCGTCAAGTGAACACGTGATGAGAATTGACATGGCATTTAAATTCGTGGCGATTATAAACGTCAGGGAAGCAAGTATACGGAAGGGAGTTCCACAGGTTGGAAGCGCGAGAAAAGAAGATGATAAAGGAAAACTGTCGGCTGCATTTGTTTGATCTATATGTAAAAGGGTAGGACCTTGTTGCAAGTCTGGTTGCCCTAGTAAATTCTTGTGGAGCGGCCACCATTGACCTATGTTCGTCAGAACAGAAAACATGAAAAGTTGGAGAATAGACAGAGGGAAGCCACATCCCGCCGGTGAGAAAATGACTGGAGTCAACCTGCCAGGTCGGGACCGAACACGTTACAGTTTAGAATCCTGAGATTAATGACGTGGGCGCCCGACCAGATATGATAACAATTCATACAGGGTCGGATGGTTGATATGTACATATGCAAGATAGACTCAGGTGGAAAAAACTTCCTGACCCCACATAGTGACCCAAACGTTCTAGCTATTGAGTCAATGTAATTGTTCTACTTGAGGTCGGAAGAGAGGGTAAGACCGAGAAGGTGGAGTGTATTGCATTCAGGGAGACTCGCTTGGTCCATGCTGATGGACGGCAGACGGGACTGCCTCTGTGATTGACAGATAGCAATTTCGTTCTAGAAGCATTCAAATTTACAAGCCATTTCTTACACCAGTCTATCACAGAGTGGAGGTCCTTCTCGAGAACAACAGTAAGATTATCTTTGGCTGCCTCACCAAATTTGAATGAGGCGGGAGTAAGTGTCATCAGCGTAGATAGGATTTGCTTACGTCAGTGGGGTCGTTTATGAAGATCAGAAAGAGCGTGGGGTTTAGGTTAAAGCCTTGGGGGACACCAACGTTCGTGTGGTAGGATGTGTAGGTATGCCCATTCAAGATGACCTTGATTACGCAGTTTGATACTAAATATTGAATCAAATCAATGAAGCGTCTAGTGATACCATAACCCTGTAGCTTGAGCAGAAGGCCAGCGTGACAAAACCCTATCAAATGCTTTGGATATATCGAAAGCAACAGCACGGGCTTTGCCGAACTTATCAAAGTCCTGGTATATGTACTCAATGATGGTCGTTAGCATATCGGCAGTAGACCTGGCGAAGCGGAAGCCATACTGTCTGTCTGAGAATGGTTTATGGGCAGTAAGATGTTGAACTTTTTCAGCATTGATAATAGCCTCGAACATTTTTCCGAAAATTGGTAGGAGGTTGATAGGGCAATAATTGGATGGGTACGAGGGTTCCCCTGAGTTCTTAAATACAGGAACCACAGAAGAGGACTTCCAGCAAACAGGAAAGCAGGAATCAGTGAGGCAGTAATTATAGTTTAGAGAGGACAGAATAGAGTTCATCGGCACATTTCTTCGGGACACTGACTGGGATTCCTTCACCTCCGCTCGCCTTATAGGGGGTCGAGTTTTGAAATTATCTTAGATATCAGAAAGTGGGTGATGTGAATATCTTTTAGTTGAGTCTCAGTTCTAAGAGGGAAGTCGGGTGCGGATACTCCAGACGATGTACAGTTGGATGAAAACCAGCGAGAAAGGTACTCGGCTGCCACATTCTCTCAGCAAACAATAAATTAGCGTCATTCAAGATCTTCTTACAATCATTGCGAGCATAGGCAAATAGACGCCAATTATGGTCAGACACATGGCTCTAAAATATCTGGAAGAAGTGATCCCTATGGGCAATGGCTGCTAAACAGACAGGAGAGAAATATCGAGGCTTGAGGTTTGAGACGGAACTTCCTGATTGTTATGAAAGCATCAATGCCAGCTTTCACCCAGGAAGAGACATCAGAGGCGCAGTCCTCAACTGAGAAACGGAACACTTTTTACCAATGGAAGTCGCATATTTTTGTCATCATTATTAATATTATTTAGCTATTAAAATGAATAATGATAATAACAGTAAATCTATACTTTAAGCAAAACGTTCACGGCATCTACTATTTTTCTTATATATATATATACATATATATATATATATATATATATATATATATATATATATATATATATATTAAGTAATGATAATAATGATGCCAACAATATCTCTACACTTTAACCAGAACGTTCACGTCTTCTTGCAATTTTTCTTCTGTACTAATTTCTTTCGTGGGAACAAACCTTATTTCTGTATTCAATATATAAATATATTAATATATTATGCTCTCATATTATTGAGCTCTCTAGAAAGAATTTTTTTTAAAATTGCCACTTCTGCGATTTATGCATAACAATTCCGCAATGAATTGAGTTTTTTCGGTGACTAGCGTGTGTTTAAAATGCTTACACGCTAAAACTTCCATTCTCTGATACCATGCACCTATGGCTTAAGGGTTAGCGATCTCGTCCATAAGCAAGTGGATGTTTAGCCACACTGATGAGCTGTGATACAGCGAACAGGCTTATATATGTGGACGACGAATATATATTATAGACGGACCGTCCAGCAATCGCTCCGTCCATTAGTCAAGGTCTATCAGGAACTATGGACACTCGTATATATGCATATAGCAATAAGACCAAACGTGTAAATTGATTAAAATTTACAATCTACTTCTTTCCCCATTCCACCACGCTTTGTAGATCCCTCTCAAGAAATTCTTGAAGTTTTTGTATTTTCCAGTGGTGTTCTCTATCTATTTTTTCAGCTTTATTCTGCAAGAAACAGGGGTTTTCTTTTTTCCCACGTCTGTGGTCAGACATGCCTGATATTTTTATTTTCCCTCGTGTTACGGCCTTGCGGTGTTCTTGTAGCTTTATCGTAAGGGGTGGCATGTTTCTCGTTTATATTTATTACCAGGAGTGCATTGGATTTCGTACAAACAGTCCTTCCCCCCAGGAGCCCCCTACTTATAGAACATCCTACCTCTACCAAAAAGCTGACTGGGATGCCTTTCGCGATTTCCTCTGCGACGTCCATTAAGGAAAAGTGTTTGATCTATCAGTTGATGACTGTGCTTCTGAGGTCTCGTCATGGGTGAAAGTTGGCATAGATGCCTTCATACCCACCAGGAAGTATTGCTTAAAACCTCATTCCTCTCCGTGGTTCTCCCCGGCCTGCTCAGCCGCCATTGCCCACAGGAACCATTACTTCCGTCTATTCCGGAGACAGCCAACTGATCACAATAGGCGCCTGTTCACATCTGCTCGCAATGAGTGCAAGAGAACCCTAAATGACGGCAAACAGTTGTTTGCTGAGAGAATGCGACAGCACATAGCTGACCGCAAGTTCGGCTCCAAGGACTATTGGAGGATTTGTAAACGAGTGCTCAACAATGGGAAATCCTCAATACCTCCTTTAATCCATGGATTTGAGGTTCTCACGTCATCTGCGGACAAAGCTGAGTGCTTTGCCCACAGATTCTCATCCAACTCCACATTCGACTCGTCCGGAGTACACCCACCCGACTTCCCTATTAGAACTGAGGCCAAACTGCACGACGTATATATTACCCCGACAGTAGTATCCAGAGTAATTTCAAAACTCGACCCCCATAAGGCGTGTGGCGACGATGGAATCCCGGTAATAGTCCTTAAGAGGTGTGCTCCTGAACTTTCCCCTGTCCTCTCTAAACTATTTAACTACTGCCTTTCTGCTTCCTGCTTTCCTGCAAGCTGGAAATTCTCTTCAGTCGTTCCTGTATTTAAGAATTGTGGTGAACCCTCGGACCCATCCAACTATCGCTGTCAGTCTTCTACCGATATTCGGGAAAGTATTCGAGGCTATAATCAATAGTTCATCATCTCACCGCCCACAAACTGTTCTCCGACAGGCAATATGGATTCCGCTTCGACAGGTCCACGGCCAACCTGCTAACAACCGTAACGGAGTACATGCTACAGGCCCTTGATGAGTATGACGAGGCTAGCGCGGTTGCTCTGGACATCTGTGCCAGACGCTCTTCCTTATTTTCATCAACGACCTCCCAGATGAGATCAAGTCCCAAGTAGGCATCCAGTAAGAAACCTGTGGTGGCGGACAGACATAATCTCGCTGCTGACCTTGAGCGGGATCTACACTCTGTGGTGAACTGGGGCAAGAAGTGGCTTGTCAACTTCAATTCATCTAAGACCAAGCTGTTGTCTGTCAACCATTACAGGCAACCTCTTCTGCCTCCCATAAGCATGGACCAGATGATTCTCCCGGAGAGTAATACACTACGCCTCCTTGGACTTATCCTGTCCTCAGACCTCAAATGGAACCACTATATTGAATCCATAGCAAAATCTACTGCTAAGAAAATTGGGTCACTATGTCGATCCAGGATGTTTTTTCCACCTGAATCCATCCTGAATATATACAAGTCAACCATCCGTCCATGCATGGAGTACTGCTGCCATTTATGGTCAGGTGCCCCTGCCGTTCTCCTCAGTGTTCTTGACAAGCTCCAAAGGAGAGTCTGTAATGTGATAGGTACTGATCTGGTGACTCGACTGCAGCCACTTCCCCATCGTCGAAATGTGGCCTCCCTTTGTCTCTTCTATAAATACTTTCATGGCTTCTGCTCGGATGAGCTTAAGTCACTGATGCCTCCTCAACAGGTGTTTACTCGTGCAACCAGACTGGCAACTGGGTCCCACCCATTTACAGTCAGGTTAGCCAAATGCAGACGACAATTCTACTCCTGCAGCTTCCTCTCTCGCACTTCCCGCCTGTGGAACTCGCTCCCGTATTCTTGCTTTCCTGGCGGCTACAACCTCCAGAAATTTAAATGCAAAGTCAATACTCATCTACTAACCACTGGACTCTAGCTCTCTCCCCTCCCCTGTATAACTTTCCCTATCTCTCCACCTATGTATCTGTCATCGCACCTGCTTTCTCAGCTTTCTATTGTTCCTTTCTAACTAGTTTGTACTCCTCACTCTTTTCTAATTAATCTTTTTACATTTACGTAACCCCCTGCACATCAGTGGCGTTTCCGCCTTGCTCGAGGTGAAATGATTAAAAAAAAAAGTTCTCTTCTCCTCTATTTGAGCTTTTAAATCTCGTCCTCTTGATATACGGACTAGAGATTATTTCATTTCTGATAATCCCTTCACATAGTGTAGGCAGAACGAAACTGTTTTTTTTTTTTAGTGTTGTTATCGCCTTACACCCTTCCATCAACATTTGTTGGAGTCGTTTTAATGTATTCAAAGTAGTTACTACGTTGTTGGGTTCTGATTATAGTGACCATTTCTTGTTCCTACATTTCTGGGTCACCATTTATGACTTTTGCTTTCATGTGAGTTGTATCAAGTTCTTGCATACTTGATACATCACACGCTAAAAGTCTGCCTTCTTCTACCGAGCGCCCATAGCTCCAAGGTAGAATCGCCAACAAATCCGTCGGTTTTCAATCCTGGGTAGAAAGCAATCGGATGTCTAACCGTACTTATGAGCTGTGATACAGCGAAACAGATCTGTCTGTGGATGACTATATATATATATAATGTGGAGGGGTTTCTCAACTATGTGAGAAGTGTTGTTTCATTCTTTACTCGCTACTCTATTACTAAGTGACTTCTCAATTCATATATTATGAGCTAAAATAGTCTTAGTTTTTAATCATTTCACTCCAAGCAAGGCATTCCACTGCCACTATTGCGCAGGGGGTTACATCGAGGAAGGTGAAGAGAAAGAGAGTTTATATATAGGAATTGTCAGAAGGCGGGGGATAGACGGGTAAGGATACCGAGGACGAGGGTTGAATTTTGACTTAATATTCTACTCTTTTCTGACTGCTTACATTTTTATTCTTAAATCTGTTTATTTTGTAATATAATGCCTCAAAAATAAGTAATTTACCTTCTTAATCGTTTCAGATTATTTAAGACTAGCAATATAACCCGGCGTTGCTCGGGTGTAATAAAAGCTTTAAAACTAATCCATGGTCATGGAGCTCAGACTCAGCCTAAAGAATATTTGTGTGAAGTTTGATGAGAATCGGATAAAAATTGTGGATTTGTATAAAAGACATACAGACAGATAAACAGACACACACACAAACATCTTGCTATATATATATATATATATATATATATATATATATATAAATTAAAAAAAGATTAATTCAATTCCCACGGGGGATAACTCATCACCTCAGCAACCGAAAAATCCTTTCAGAATTTTTTTTAGATTTGCACTGTAATATTTTATTACATGGAGCTCTCTTCCTGTATCATTTTTTAATATTAAAATAAAATTTTAATATTAATTAGTATCGGGTTTTTGGAATTTACCTGCCTGCTTTTTTCACTTGGATTAAAGTATCTGAATTAAAATATATATATATATATTATCGATTTTCTGCACTATTGTAAGAACTGCAACCTTGAAACTTTTGAATATCGTTTCTTATGTCTTTGTCTATGAGTGTATCAAATTTGATTAAAATCGGACCATTCCTTCTATAACTCGGTTTTTTCAATTATCGATTTTCGATATTTATCAGGGGTACCTCGACACAAAACCTAGCTAAGAACATACGAAGAAGCTTATAGTACAACTGTGTCAATTTTCAAGAAAATCGGTTCAGCCGTTTCGGAGTCTATAGTTAATGGACACACAGACACACACACAGGCACACATACACACACACGCAGAGACAAAGTTCCATTCATAAATAAGTTTAGACATATTACCTCTACGCGTCTGTGTATTTCTAGTTGACAAGTTTACAGTTTATTTTTAGTTTACTTTTTCTGCATTTATCTTTTTGTTCCTCAGCAGGTTTATTTCGTCCTCCGATTTTTTTAAATTTTGTCTTGTGAAAATTAGAAATTTTTGAACGATCAACATTTGTAGTTTGTAAGACATTCAAGATATTTTTTATAAAACTGTTATTTTTCTGTTAAAAGTTATTCAGAATATTTTTGTATTCTTATGCGATTTCATAATAACTGAATTCAATACTTCCGTCTCCAGCGTATCAATTCAGCTACGTTTACATCCAAACATCGTAAATCTTCAATTTACGAGTTACCCATAGGAGAACTGAAGTTTGGTATAACTCGGATTAAATCTGATATTAACTAAAATGGCAAAAGTATTTTTCCTCAAATTAACCCAGCGACATTTGGTAAATGTTAGCCGTTTCCTCAATTCTTTGACCGAAGTCCAGCGTTATCTGAGATACGCTTTTCATCATTTTCTGACCATCTGCCTGGGATCAAAGTGTAGTACCTGAATTCGAATGGATGGACTCTATTTTATCTCTGAATTGTTTCTCTGTCTTCCGACAGAGCCAAAATTTAAAAAAATGTAAAGAGGTGCTCCTTTCTGGAAAAGAGCTGCCTGCAACAGACTCCCTCGTAACAGTGTGTTTGAGTTTGATTCTTTTTAACGGCATATTAATTTCTGTGGGTCATTTAATGCCAAAAAGGTAGGGTCTTAAGGTAGGTCCGGTTATAGTAAGGAGGTTGATTTTGTAAGTTTTAAATTAAATTGTGTTTTTATTCTTTTTTATATTAAAAAAACTGAAAATGTCTTTTAGTTTTGTATTCAAAAATATTTTGCTGAGAATAATTTTTTTCCTTCAAAAATGTATATTTTTCTATAAAATATATTTTTAAACTTTCATAATGCTTTTACTACAATTTGGGGGCACCTATTTGCCAATAGCTGAGACCCTAACAGATGCTACCATTCCGGGTCAGAGTGGACCTGAGAACAACAGCAATTAAGAGGTGGTTCCATGCTCCTCACAACCTCTCAATCAGAAGCCTTGCAGCCGGATGCAGTTTACCGTCATGCCTAGGAACTCTTTGCTCTGAAGAGCATATATTGTTAGTAATACCGATACAGGCACAACTGTCACTTGCGCAACCTGGACTATTTTTAACATGGCTTAGGAGCACACACTGAGACTATCCACATAAAATGACCTCGTGTACAAGGTGCGGCGGCAAGCAAAATAAATTTGTCTTGGTTCGGACAAACTACATTTTATCGCTCTGTCCTCAGAAAAAACACAACATATAAACCATGAATAGCTTGTCCCTGGGATTAAAACCTGCAGCAGCACATCACGCATTGCACCAAAGAGAGCAGGTTGGTTGAATATCGAATCCAGGGAAACGTTGGTTGCGAAGAACAGAAAAGTTTCGGTTTGACATGAGGTAGTAGAGAGATGTTTAATGTTTATTAATTGGCCTTGTGTCAAACATAACCGAACCCCCCTACAAATTAAGGGTTTATTCAGAATCATAATTATCATAATTATTAGAATTATCAGAAGGTTGGATGTTGGAATGTAGAAGAATAAAATATTTCGTTTTATATGTTAAGGTAGAATTTTATTAACTAAACAGAATAACATACATTTGTAGGATTTAAATATTCAATGAGAAGCAGTGATAAGGAATTAAGTGTATCAAGAGTTCGTAGTTGTAACTTGTGCATACGCAAAGACTAACAGGATAGAAATGAAATTTGTATTTCTTTCCTATTTTATGGCCGGCAAGAAAGTGAAAAAAAGGTAAAGCAATAAAGGAAATTGTACTTATCGGACTTTAGTTTTTAGGAGTCAGTTGAAGTATCTTGATGCTTTTGTTGTTGTCGTCTTCTTCTTTGTTGGTTGCGGGAATGTTGAAGATGGAGAAGAAATAAAAGAATTTAGCACGAGTGAAGAAAGAGAATAAATGTGTTACGGGGACTTTATGCCCGTTTTGACATTTGAAGTTTTCTTTGTCACATTTTGCCGGTGTATGATAGCGAGGATTCTATTTCACTGAGTGATTCAGCTTTCTTTCTTTCTTTTTATACCGAAAGACCTTTTAACATAGGCTTGTTGACTTTTCTCTCAGTTTTTTAAATCGCGTCCTTCCATTGGTTATAACAATTAATCAATCCTTTTTCTATTCGGCAAAATCAGGATTTCTCACGTAATTGTGAATTTTTCTAAAAGTGGAGACAAGAAGAGAGTTACTTTTATTTTTGTGTCTACTACAGACACTTGTGCCTGCACTTGGGATCAGTCAATTATCATACGTGATACAAGATTTGGCGATCATGTCTCTTTCGAGGCATGACTGACAAGGCAGAAGATTTCACCGCATTATGTTGCCATTACTTTCTGCGGTAGACTGTATGCTATTCAACCCATAGATGGAAGGAGAAGGGATGGATTAATATCTTTCCCAAAAGTATCTGCGCGTAAGTGAATGTAACGAATTAGACTGGAAATTTAACTTAGCTCTACGATTTCTCATTACGAGCCTGTATCCTTTACATCACAATGCAAATCTAATTGGGATACCAATTTTTAAAAAGACCTTGTGCCATATTCCGTTATCGAGAAGTGACAAAAAAATAGCAAATTTAACATATGTTTTCCTATTTCTAATGCTAATAGTAATATCATAAAATGTATGATAAGGAAATATTCGGAATTCATTGACAGACGAGCCAGTGCTGCATGAGATACGCTTTCCTCCCTTCCCTAATTGTCAGTCAGTGCGTTGTGGTGCAGTGGATATCGACTCGGAACGACAAATCGGCGTACCGAGTTCGAATTCCATTTAAATTCCTTGCATTCACTTACCCACAAATATCCTTGGGAAAGGTATTAATCCAACTGTTCCCTCCAGTTATGGGTTAAAAATAGGACAGACTGGGTTCTATAGCCTTTGCTGGAAACTAGTCTCCCGCAGAAAGCAATAGCAACCTACTGTGGGATAATCTTCTGGCTAGATCATGTCTCTTTCGAGACGTGATCGACCAAAGCGTGTATCACGTATGGCACTTAACTGACTGACTCGTTATCAGGCCCGAATGAAAGTTTAGTCTATGATTTCTGTTACGAATTGTAATTCTAAGATTAGCCGTTTTATTATAAGGAAATATTAAGAATCCATTGAACGAGCAGACAGTGATATTTGGGTTAAATAATCCTTCCCTTCCTGGCTCTCGAGCTGGGATCTGTTCACTTATCTCTGATGATAATGCTAATATTAATCATTTCCTTCGAAATGCTATGTGCTCTGTAAACAAGGATGACGATCGTCCTGATATCAATTACGAACATCAACAAGTATATATAAAAATAAAAACTTATATTTTTATTCTTTGTCGGTTGTGTAGAGGAGAAAAGTAGCTAGGGAGGATCACGCACGTACGAGGGAGTTGTTGGGAGTTCTCTTTTCTTCACTGTCTTCTGCTGTCTCTCGACTCCGTTCTGTCTTTGCCCCGCAAACCCCTACGTTATATAAGCTGAAATTTAACAAATTTCGCTTAACTGTGTCTTAGATAACTAGGCACATCTATTAAGAATTTTCGCCGATTATTGCCTTTGGTTGACATTGTGTTTACTTTTTGAACTTGAAACCGGCTACATTTTGAGTAAACACATTTTTGTTTGTGATCCATCTTTCTGTCGGGTCACCGAAATACATTACATTTTTTTATGGCGGCTGCCTTTGACGTAAACAGATATTTGTCAATGTTTACATTCTTTCCTTTGATCAAAATCCTCTTTCTGTCGGTCACAGAAATATATTAGATAATGACGCATTAAGAATTCCTTGATCGAGCAAAAAGTGCTATAAATGAAATACGATTTTCATTCCTTCCTGGCTATTGACCTAGGATAAAAGTGTAGTATCTATTCTCTTGTCTCTAATGGCAATAATAATAGGAGCTGGATTTTATAAGTAAAATTCATTCACTGTGAAACTAGTGTTACATGAATTACGGTCAGAGAGCTGGGATCAAAATGTAATATCTGCTCTAATAGTAATGGTAATATTAACAGTTTTCTTACGAGAAAAGTTTCGGAATTCATTGACATTGCAACCAGTGCTGCCAGAGTTAGTTTTTCCTTCATCTTTCTCTATCGAACTTGAATCAATGTTTGGTATCCGTTCTATCATACTTAATGATAATGGTAATATTAGCCATTTTCTTATGAGGTCATTTTCTTGAATTTAGTAATAGGCAACTTGTCCTCCATGTGTTACGCTTTTCCTCCCTTCCTTGTTATAGGGATTAGAAGAATGTGTGGCGTTTTTTCTACTATCTCTAATGATAATGGTAATATTACCTGTTTTCTTAGAAGGAAACTTTCGGAATTTATTGACCGATCAGCCGTTGTTACTTAGGTTAGGCTTTTGTTTCCGTCCGCGCTATTGAGCTGCAATAAATGTTGTCTTATTTCGAATGGCAATGGAAATATTTGCCGTTTTGTTATGAGGAAACCTTCAGAATACATTTGATCATGTCACTTGTGCTGCATGAGTTGCTCTCATATTATTTCCTGGATATCGAGCTGGGATCAAAGTGTAGTATCTGCTCTGCAATCTCTAATATTAATGATAATATTAGTCATTTTCTTACAAGAACAGTTTAGGAATTCTTTTACCGAGGAAGACGTGAGACATGAGTTACTCTTTTCTTTCCTTCCTGACTATCGACCTCGGATCAAAGTGTAGTAGCGATTCTTTTATCTCTGATGGTAACGGTAATATTTGGCCTTTTTTTTATAAATAAGCAATCAATATTCATTGACCGAAGACCAATGCTTTTCTTCCCTTTCTCTCTAACGAGCTGGGATCAATGAATGACAACTGCTCTCCTATATTTTATGTTAATGGTAACATGAGACGTTTACTTCTCAAGATACACTCCGAATTCAGAAGCAGTCATTGCAATTTGAGTTACGATTTTATCCTTTACTAACGATCGAACTGAGATCAAATTTTAGTATCAGTTCTTTTATCTCTAATGGTAACATTAGTCGTTTTCTCATAAGGAAACATTCGGAATTCATTAACCGAGAAATCTATGCTACTTGAGTTAGTCTTTTCTATTTTTAGGCCTGTGATCGAAGTGCTGTATCTGTTCTCATCTCTATCTTTAATGCTAAGTGTTGTGAGACCGATACTTACCTACATCATGGACTCTTCCAGTACTATATTACTATGTGAATGGTATTATTAGAGTAGTTGCACCAGTAGTACTACTATTGATACTGTCAGCTCTCTGCCTTCGGGTGGAGAGCGCTCTCTGCTTCCGAGCAGAGAGCACTAACACAGTCGTGGTTCCACCGAAGGGTAGAATCACAACTCGGTAAGAATAGACAGACATTTTTGACCTGGCTACATGGCCGGGAAGACCCACTATAAAATGACCTTGTGTCACATCTAACCTTGTGTGGGAAGGTTGGTAAATACTGTAGCACCAGAAGTGCTACTATTGATACTGTCAGCTCTCTGCCTTCGAGTAGAGGGCGCTCTCTGCTTCCGAGCAGAGAGCACCAACCCAGTCGTGGTTCCGCCGGTAGAATCACGACTGGTTAACAATAGACAGGTATTTTTTGGCCGGACCATATATCCCGGAAAACCCACTTATAACTGACCCTGTGTCACATGTTACCCTTAGTGGGAGGGCCAACTAAATATTGTAGCACCAATAGTGCTATTGACAGTCAGAAGGCAGAGAGCACTTACCCGAGTTACTCTTTTCTTTTCTAACTGGGGAATAACAGACATATTTTTGGTCGGGCTATATAGCCCGAAACACCCACATAAAAATGACCTTGTGTCACATGTGGAAAGGCCAACTAAACACTGTAGCACCAGTAGTGCTAGTATTGACACTATCAGCTCTCTGCCTTCGGGCGGAGAGCACTCGCTGCTTTCGGACAGAGAGCACTCACCCAGGCCAGGCTACGCCGAAGGGAAGAGTCACGACTAGGGAATAACAGACAAGTATTTTTTACCGGGCTATATGACCGGGAAGGCCCACATAAAAATGACCTTATGTCACATTTCGCCTTGAGCGGGAAGGCCGACTAAATATTGTAGCACCAGAAGTGCTGCCTTTATAACTGTCAGCATTCTGCCTTCGGGCAAAAGCACTAACACAGTCGTGGCTCCGCTGAAGGGTAGCGTCACGACTGGGGAAAGATAGACAGATATTTTTGACAGGGCTATATGGCCTGGAAGACCCACATAAAAATGACCTTATGTCACATTTCGCCTTAAGCGGGAAGGCCGACTAAATATTGTAGCGCCAGAAGTGCTGCCTTTACAACTGTCAGCACTCTGCCTTCGGGCAAAAGCACTAACATAGTCGTGGCTCCGCCGAAGGGTAGAATCACGACTGGGGAAAGATAGACAGATATTTGTGACAGGGCTATATGGCCTGGAAGACCCACATAAAAATGACCTTATCTCCCATTTCGCCTTAAGCGGGAAGGCCGACTAAATATTGTAGCACCAGAGGTGCTGCCTTTACAACTGTCAGCATTCTGCCTTCGGGCAAAAGCACTAACACAGTCGTGGCTCCGCCGAAGGGTAGAGTCACGACTGGGGAAAGATAGACAGATATTTTTGACAGGGCTATATGGCCTGGAAGACCCACATAAAAATGACCTTATGTCACATTTCGCCTTAAGCGGGAAGGCCGACTAAATATTGTAGCACCAGAAGTGCTGCCTTTACAACTGTCAGCACTCTGCCTTCGGGCAAAAGCACTAACATAGTCGTGGCTCCGCCGAAGGGTAGAATCACGACTGGGGAAAGATAGACAGATATTTGTGACAGGGCTATATGGCCTGGAAGACCCACATAAAAATGACCTTATCTCCCATTTCGCCTTAAGCGGGAAGGCCGACTAAATATTGTAGCACCAGAGGTGCTGCCTTTACAACTGTCAGCATTCTGCCTTCGGGCAAAAGCACTAACACAGTCGTGGCTCCGCCGAAGGGTAGAGTCACGACTGGGGAAAGATAGACAGATATTTTTGACAGGGCTATATGGCCTGGAAGACCCACATAAAAATGACCTTATGTCACATTTCGCCTTAAGCGGGAAGGCCGACTAAATATTGTAGCACCAGAAGTGCTGCCTTTACAACTGTCAGCATTCTGCCTTCGGGCAAATGCACTAACAGTCGTGGCTCCGCCGAAGGGTAGAGTCACGACTGGGGAAAGATAGACAGATATTTTTGACAGGGCTATATGGCCTGGAAGACCCACATAAAAATGACCTTATGTCACATTTCGCCTTAAGCGGGAAGGCCGACTAAATATTGTAGCACCAGTAGTGCACAGCCGCGTACGACTGCCAATATTGGACACCACTGGTAAGAACCGCTTACTCTTACACTATTTTTTGTAACCTTTCTGTTTAATATATCTTTCTTTACCTCTAATCCGTGTTCCGTGTTTTCCTTCCGTGGCCCCCTGTTTGGGTCCACATCACTAAGATTGTAGAATAGAACACAGCTTATTTTCCTTTCATCCCTGCTAATGTAGTAATGAACTGCTCGAACTTATAAATATGGCAAGTTGGCACATTATTGTCGGCTTTGAGTAGTAATTGATTTACTCAAGTGTTTTTGTTCTATGTATGCGTATTTAACTATTCTGCTCTATTGATACTCACTCTAATTACAGCCTTTCTCATTTTCGGCCATTGTGAACAAAGACAACATTACAATATTCAGATGTTTTTAATAAATGTTTCGATATTGCTTCTTTCGGTTGAAATTTATAAATTCTTTCTAACAAAACCTTTTCTTCTATAAAATAAAAATTTGCTGTTGCTATACATTCTAGTATTAATGTGGGATTGATTTCTAACTTTTTGTTTAAAGTAGTTTGGAATATCAACATGATTATGTCATTATTTTCGAGTTATATGTGCTATCCATTTTAGATGTTACTGTTGTTGAATGTCCTGAAATTATGACATTTCTGTTATTTGGTGCAGTTCTTTATGGCTCTGTAGCACCAATCATTAAAGTTCAAAGAAGTATCATTTTAGCTAAGGCCTACAAACTTCATTTACTTGGAGACATTTTTAATCATAGATTTTAGAGAGCGTTTATATGCAGTTGAAATCTTATTTTATTCGAATTTGGCACCATATATGACACTCTTTGGAAGTTTCATTCCGACTGGTTATTTCATAACTTTATTTTTTTGGTTTTGAAGCAAATTGTGGTGTTGTATGAAATGTCTATCTCAAATTATCAGTCAGTTAAGTTCCATTCGTGATACACACTTGGGCGATTATGATTCGAAATAGACATGACTGACTGGGAGGAAGATTATCCAGCAGTAGGTTGCCATTACATTCTGCGGTAGACTGGTTGCCAGCCAAGGCTATAAAACTCAATCTGTCCTGCTATTTAACCCATAACTAGAGGGAAGAGACGAATTACTAACTTTCCCAAGGGTATTTGCACGTAAGTGAGTGCAACAATTTCAACTGGAATTCGAACTCAGATTTTTCAATTCGATATCCACTGCACAACAGCGCAATTTATACACTTTTAATTTCCTTATCTCGTGTACTAAATTCGTCACAAGTTATGTAATAAAACTAATTTTGTGATTTCGCTAGAAACAAAGAAGAGAGTACTAGATTGCTATGTGATGTCAGTTCTTCAGTATGACAGTGAATGCTGGACAATATTATCAAAGGAAAAACTTGAAGCAAATGAAATGTAGTTCTACAGAAAGATGCTGCGAATATCATGGATCGAGCATGCGAGCAATGATGAGGTTTTAGAAATGATGGAAACGAAAAGGAAATTAATACTGAGCATCAGGGAGAGAAAGCTGAAGTTCCTGGGACATGCAATGAGGAAAGAGGGCGTGGAGAACCTGAAACCTGAAACAGGCCAGATAGAGGGAAAAAGAAACAGGGGAAAGCAGCGGATTTGAAGGACCTAATCATTTAAATGATGGAACGAGGGTTGCATGGTGCAAGAGGAGAAAGTGTGCTAAGAGCCACTAGTGATAGAGAGACGTGGAAAGTCATGATCGCCTACGTCCTGAAAGGACAGGGTACATAGAAGAAGAAGTATTTATTAATTCCACATTAGTATATATATATATATATATATATATATATATATATATATATATAGTCATCCGCAGACAGATCTGTTTCGCTGTATCACAGCTCATCAGTACGGTTAGACCCTGATTGCTTTTAACCCAGGATTCAAACCCGACCGAATTGGTGTCAGTCGGCGATTCTACCTCTGAGCTATGGGCGCTCGGTAGAAGGAGGCAGTCTTTTTAGTGTGCATATTATCATTATACACGCCCAATAGCCAGAGTGCTCTAATTTATTACTGAATGAGCGATGCTTACACGCCAGATTAGCTAATCTTTTTCAAAATCTACCATTCTTATATATATATATATATATATATATATATGGGTGTGTGTGTGTGTGTGTGTGTGTGTGTGTGTCTGTGTGTGTGTGTCTGTGTGTGTGTGTGTGTGTGTGTGTTATTTGTTTTATGGGTTCAGGTTTCATGAAACCCCTGTTACAACTCCATGCCGATAATATTGGTGCTTAAATAAAACATAATTAATTCATATGCTTTATATTTCCCGAGAGAACAGGAAAAATAAGTCACTTTAATTATCACGTGGCTAATAAACTGTTTACTTTGCACTGATTGGTTGCCGGTGTAGTGAGTTCAGCCAATCATTGTTGAGAAATGTCACCTTGTATTAGCGAAGAAATTATTTTTGTATCGAACGTACGTCAAATCAGTTATGCACAGTCCTCAATCTGCCGTGTTTATATTGCATTACTTATAAGCGTGGGAGGTTTATTGGAGTCAGTGGCTAAGATAATTCGAATATGGAACTTTTATTAAGGATCTCTCTCGTGTCTTACAATGAATATGCCAGAGTAAAGTTGCTTTAGATGTTGTTTTTTTTATCGTTTCACTCCAAGCAAGGCAGTAACGCCACTGATGCGCAGGGGGCTACATAAGAGTAAAAGATTAGATAGAAGGAGAATAAAGAGAAAGACGAACCAGTTACAGGCGGTGTCAGAGAAAGGAGCAAGAGAAGGATGGGAATACAGGTGTGATGACTGTTGGAAAGGTAAAGAGAAAGGAAAAGATATACAGGGTGATGTAGAAAGAACTAGAGTAAAGTGGTTAAGAAATGGGTATTGACATCGCATGGAGGTTGTAGACGTCAGGAAAGCAAGAATATTGGAGAGAGTTTCATAGGCGGGAAGTAAGAGAAAAGAAGCTGCCGGCGTAGAAAAATATATACAAATTTCACAAGGCTTCTGCTCTGAAGAACTTATCTCCCTGCCTTTTCTACAGTAATTTACTTGTGCTACTAGACTGGCAACTAGGTCCCACACTTTTATCGGGAAAACAGTCAATGTAGCCGTCTCTTCTACTCAACAGTTTCTTTTCTTGCACTTCCCGCCTTTGGAATTCTATTACGTATACTTGCTTCCAGGATAGCTACAATCTTCAGGAGTTTAAGTGCAACGTCATCGCTCATTCCTTTAATTCCAAACTTTCTCTTATCTTTTCTCTGACATCCCTGAATATCGTCCCTCATTTCGTTCCTTTTACTTGTAACCCCTGCGCACCAGTGGCAGTACAGCCTTTCTTGGAGTGAATCAATTAAAGATAAATAAATAAAGGCAGATTTTAAAATTTCTCACAAAGTCTTTGACGATGTTATAAACACACTAAGAAATTGAATTATAATTCTAGAACTATTGAAAAAACTTACTGTTGTCAGGAATCTTCAGTACTGAAAATTGAATAGATGAGCTTTGGTAAGTTAACAAATAATAATGGATTTGTTTTTAAAGGTTATCATCTATCGAAATATAGAAAGTCGATGATTGTATGCTCCCAAAATGTCTTCCATCTAAGAAATGATCGGAGAAGATTTGAATTAGTTTCGGTGATCAAAGAAAAATCGGTGGAAAACAATTTAACACCCACAAAATAATGTATTTTTTTTTATAAATATGAATGTTTCTTAATTTTCTAGTTTTCTTTCTAAATGGTTGGAGGTACCGAATTTACATTCTCAATATTTCCTGATTATACAAAATATAGCTTACGATACCAGCACGTCATTATCATGTTCGTTCTGGTGAAGTGGATTTTGGAATGAGAAGATTGTGGGCCGAGTTTGAATTCCAGTTGAGCACTCACTCACGCGCAAATATCATTGGAAAAGTTATTAATCCGTCTTTTCCCCGAGCTATGGGTTAAATAATAGAACAGATTATGTTTTATATCTCTGGTTGGTAATTAGTCTACCGCAGAAAGTAATGGCAACCCATTGCTGGAAAATTTTCTACCCAATCAGTCATGTCACTTTCAAGACATGATCACCAAACCGTGTATCACTTTTTGCACTTAACTGACTGATATAAATAAATGCTTATTTACTTATCAATAACCCATATGCTAGAAACAAGATATTTTCATTAGAAACTCTATAAATTTGTTAATAAGAGATAAGCAAATTTATTTCATCATAATAGTTGCTCAACTTATGTTATAGGAATTTCACTAAAGACAGATTAATTCATGTTACACGTACCTTTTGCAGTCTCTTTTGAAGTAGTCGTCTTGTACAGAATGATTTCATACATTGCACTTCTCACAAAGAATAACATTTCAAATCTGTACTAAATTGCCTTCACGCTGGTTTTCAGACTTCGAAACTTATGAACAACAGCCAATATATCTCTTAATGTTGTTTTTTAAATGTCAATTCAAAAATAATTTAAGAAGTATTTTATTATTTTTTAATATTATATTTTTCTTTATTTCTTTATTATTATCATGTTATATTTCCGGCAGATCCGGTGTAAATGCAGAAGCTGCTCACACATCTGTTCGTCTGAAAAGATCAACCAACTCTTCATTCAAATAATAAAAAAGAACAGCATTGTTTGCAACACGAGTTAACGAAAGTTCCAGAGATTAACGACATAGAATTAACAACCAACATATTTAATTTATTGGTGTGAACATATTTTTAATTGATACTAACATTAGATTAGATATTCAGTTATATAATTGAACAGTATATATATATATATATATATATATATATATATATATATATATATATATATTTTAGAACATGTACAAATTTTTTAACTAGTAAAAAGTGTACATTTTGTTTTGACATTGAAATTACAATGTCACGTCAGGTGGTGTGGAAAAGAAATGGAAAGCCTCTTTTCTCATATTTGGTGAGTTGTGTGTGAGATGTTGGTGGGGTTAGTGATAAGGGAATAAGTCTTGTAAATTGTCCGTTAGAATTTTGAAAAAAAAATTGGGGTAGTATAGTTGGTTAATGAAAATGTGGGGAAAATTTGTAGACAGATTTAACATTAGAATTGGGGTATAGGTTTTATGGCCTCGTGGCTAGACATTGTTCTTTTGGTTTATTAGAGGGGTAGAGTAAGGAAGTATACCGGGTGGGGAGGGATGATATTGGACCTATATTTAATGCTTATTTGTACAACTATAGAATATCTTTGTATTTAAGCACAGTTTTTATAATTTATCTAATTTTGTATATTTAACCTTAATTATGAATTTAGGAAATCACTTCTTTCTATAAAGCTTTAAATTAGATCAGACTTTGTGGTGTGTAGTAGGTAAATTTTGATGGAAGAGTGCTGTTAATACTATACTAGGGGGTCCTAGCTTTGGCTTTTGTAGTATTTTTAAGCATGGTTGTAAGGTTGGTTCTTTAATGTGTTTGCAGTTTCTGTGGTGGTATGCCTCTGGTTTAAAAGTTTGTTAGAGACGATAAACCTTTATAGCTGTATATTATATACCGAGCACTGATATAAATTAATGTTTTGGACGTTGTAAATTTTTCTTCGTTCCTTATTCACTCGGATATATATATATATATATATATATATATATATATATATATATATATTACGGAAATTAACGAAGACTAACGAAATGGTCTTTAAAATCCGATGATTTGTCTGAATATTATTTTTTATCAGTTGAAAATTGTCTTATATAGGCTTGATTTAACTTCGTTTGGTCATTTGTGGTCGAGAGGTCTAAGACGCGCCAGATCAATTAGTGGCTTCCCCTATGTGGATCGAAGTCGCAGGTTCGAATCCTACTGAATGACGAATATTTATGTAAAAGAAATTTATCGTAAATAATCAGGCCGGTAGAAATAAATATATATTCTGTTTGATAATAAAACAGAATATCTACTTAAATGCAAGTAGTGATCAAAAACAATGTTCAGACAAATAATTTCATATATATTCGATATTGAACGAACAATGTCTCATCAGGTAGTTAATAATGATGCTTATAATTATTAGCGACCTATTGAGACATTGTTTTTTCAATGTCGAACCAAAAGGTACAATTTTGCACATCCTGTAAAGTAATAATTACAAATAAATATTCATTGATCTATTTTTATACTGAGCACTCTTTTAAATTAAGGTTTTGAACGTTGCAATTATTTTCTTCATTCCTTATTCATTTGTATATATATATATATATATATATATATATATATATATATATATATATTGTATCAAGGCAGCAAATAATTTTCTAAATATATACTGTTAAATATCAGAGACCATAAATGTCTATTATGTTTAATCATGAGCCGTTCTAAACATCGTATTTTGGCTTTAATTTCAGTTGAAAATAAAGACAAAAATTCTCCAACATTCGGATAATTTTTATTAAGTTTATTATGGTGGATGTTTTTGTCTTACTGTTCTTATAACCTCTATGAAGATGGCTCATATGAGAAGGAAAAACTTGAAGCCACTGAAATTTGGTTCTACAGACAGATGCTGCGATTATCATGGATCGAGAATGCGAGCAATGATGAGGTCTTAGAAATGATGGAAACGTAAAGGAAATTAATACTGAGCATCAGGGAGAGAAAGCTGAAGTTCCTGGGACATGCAATAAAAGAAAGAGGCTTGGAGAACCTGATACTAACAGGCCAGATAGAGGGAAAAAGAGACACTGTGGAAAGCAGCGGAAAATATATTTGAAGGGCCTGAGTAGATGGATGAGAAAATGGGGGGGGGCTGCGAGACGTTACGGGAGGAAGCGTGCTAAGAGCCACCAGGGATAGAGAGACGTGGAAGGCCATGATCGCCTATGTGATGAAAGGAGAAGTGTTATGAGTAAACACACTTGTTCCTCAGATAATGGACTCTTCCTCCTATATTAACATATTAATAGGAAGTTAACGGGAGAAGTACTTGGGAAGTTCATGGGAGTTCTTCAGACTTCTATTGGCGTTCAATAGAACTACTAGGCAGTTGATATTAGTCGGCAGATAGCTGAAAACTAAGGAGTCAACTTTCAGTGGAAGATTACCAAGTTCCTAACACTTTGAGTACGTTAAGACAATTAGCAACCGACAGAGCAAGATTATAACTTTCAGTGTGATAACTACACCACAATAACAAGGTTCATAGAAGAAGATGCATTTGGTTAACTTGGGCTACACAATGATAGGAAATTTTATTATTAAGTAATTATTTCATTATACGATCAAAGAATGAATGAAAATTACCGTTTTAAAATTAGCGCTTAAAAGAATTTCTTGTTTTAATCAAACTCGATTCGAGTTTTGGCATTCTTTTTATCAAATTGAAAAATGGCAAGGATCAAAATTTAAAGAATATCAAAGACGGAATGGAAACATTATATGGATAATTTTATCAAATATTTCATTTAAATTAACGTTATTTTGTGTAGGCTTCGTATCTAGGTCATGCCAATAATTTAATCAACGTCGTCATCATCACCAACATCAAGGACTTGGCGATCATAACTTTCCACGACATCTTCTATATTTTACCAACATTTAAGTGATTCTCTCCCCTCCTATCCCTGCACTGTCATCAATTTATACAAGAACATTTGGCAGTTTACTTGTTGTTTCTTCTCTCAATACATCATATGAGTATTAAACTTACTAAGTCCTCTTTTTTTATTAATCATATCACCCCGAGCAAGGCGGTAACGCCAAGGATGTGAAAGGGGCTACATAAGAGTAAAGGATTAGAGGAGAGTGAAGAGAAGGACGAACCAGTAAGAAAGGAGGAAGAGAAGGATGGGAATATAGGTGACATGACAGTTGCAAAGGTGAGAGAAAGGAAAGGATATACAGGGCGGTGTGGAAAGAACTAGGGTCAAGTAGTTAAGAGATGAGTATTGACGTTGCATTTAAATTCCTGGAGGTTGTAGCCGTCAGGAAAGCAAGAATAAGGAAACGAGTTCCACAGGCGGTAATTGCGAGAAAAGAAGGCGTAGAATTGTCGCCTGCATTTGGTTGATCTAAAGGTGAATGGGTGATGCCCATTTGCCAGTCTGGTTGCACGAATAAACACCTGTTACGGAGGCACCGGTGACTTAAGTTTGTTGGAGCAGAAGCCATGGAAGTATTTATAGAACAAAGGGAAGCCACATTTCGTCGGTGGGAAAGTGGCTGTAGTCGAGCCGCCCAGTCGGTACCTATCACATTACTATTTCTCCTTTGGAGCCTGTCAAGAACACAGAGATGAACAGCGGGGTCATCTGACCGTATATGGCAGCAGTACTCCATGCACGGACGAATGGATGGTTTGTATATATGCAGGATAGTTTCAGGCGGGAAAAACATCCTGGCCCAACACAGTGACACAACCTTCTTAGCAGTGAATTTAGCTATTGACTCAATGTAGTGGTTCCACTTGAGATCAGAAGAGAGGATAAGGCCGAGGAGGCGCAGAGTATTGCTCTCGGGGAGACTCGCTTGGTCCATGCTTATGGGAGGCAGGAGAGGTTGCTTGTGATGATTGACAGACAGCAGCTTGGTCTTAGACGCATTGAAATTTACAAGCCACTTCTTACCCCAACTCACCACAGAGTGTAGATCACTCTCAAGATCAGCAGCGAGATTATGTTTGTCCGTCACGCCGGGATTCTTTCTGATGCGGGAGTAACTCATAATGTCTGTTTATCATTTTGAAGAAATAAGGTTTGGAGGATATAATACTCATGGGATGATTAAAGGGAAAGAAAGACAAGGAAAAACAGCGCAAGACATACTTGATGGACTTGAGCAAATAGATAGTGGAGTCTGGTTCGGGAGAGATACGAAGAGGAAAAATGTTCAGGAAGGAGGCAAGTGGAAGTCCATGATCGCTTACTGTTACGAAAGTACATTTCTATATATAAAAAAAATATTTATAAAGTCTACAAAAAGGTTAAAATTTATAGTAAGGGATTCTACTGAATCTTACTTTTTAATACAAAAAAGTTTTCATTCATGAAGGTAGTTGTAAAATAGAGAAATTAGAAATAGAACGTTTGGAAGATTCTTGATCATTCTATTATAATCGAGAAAAATCTAGATGATTCGAGAAACATTGAGAAATATGCTAATAAGGTACTAGCCCCTATAAAAAATATTTTTTAAGAGAGTTTTCAGTTGTAAAAGAGGTATTTCTGATATTATCATCTCCGGCATTTGATGCGTGGATTATTATATCCAGCCAAAAGAATCTCTATGAAAATTTGCCGACCAACAAAAACCCAAAATGCGGACTTCCTAGAACTAACCTGGTAAATATTTTTTGAATATTTTCATTGATCAAACTAAAAATTATTAAATATATATATATATATATATATATATATATATATATATTTGTGG
This sequence comes from Ascarosepion bandense, assembly GCA_037127315.1. Classification (NCBI taxonomy): domain Eukaryota; kingdom Metazoa; phylum Mollusca; class Cephalopoda; order Sepiida; family Sepiidae; genus Ascarosepion; species Ascarosepion bandense. The sequence continues at coordinate 269,341 of JBBBDQ010001935.1, forward strand.
ATTTCCATTCATAGCACTTTCAATACTTCGCTAGCCCTAACGTGTTAAAAATACTTGACCCTAACCTTTCCTTCTCTCTTGTAACACTTCGCCAGTAGACCGAGTACAGCCTAAACCTCTACGTTGTCTGTGTTGAACGCCACAGTTGCATCTTTGTATTGTAGCGTAGGGAGCTGGTTAATGTTTCGTGGATTCGGCTTTGTGTCAGACTTAATCAAACTCCCTAAAGCTTACAAGTTTTATGCAGAGTTATAATTATCAGAAGGTTTTTTATCATCAGAAGGTTGGTTGTCGGCAGGTTTGAATATGTAGAATTGTGAGGAATAGCGTAAGAAGAATAAAATATACATTTTTTATGTTAAAATAGAAATTTATTAAAAGGAGGAATAACAAGAATTCGTAAAAATTAATGTTCATTAAGAAGGTTAAGAGTATCAAGAGTTTATAGAAAATGTTAGTAGTAGTAATTGTTGAAAAAGATAAAGTGAAAGAGAAAGAGAACAATGTCCGAGTTGTTAGACGTTGAAGTTACATTTTAGATGTTTCGTCTCGCGGCTCCCATCTGTCACTCTGGCTGACTAACGCTGATGAAGTCCTTTTATCGTAGATAGTTTTTCGCTCTTACACGCGAAGTCTTTTTGGTCTTGCAATTCGCTCCCATTGGTCAAAAATTATTTTAACACCTACTTGCGAAATTCGGTTTCGACATTTTTTTAAGCACAAGATCAACCCTTTTTCTTTTTGTGAAAACCCGGGATTTCACACGTCATTGTGATTTTTTGTAAAAATGAAGAAGATGGTTGATTTTAATTAATTTTATACCCGCTACAGCATCTCACTAAGCATGCTCATATTAATTTATCTTTTGAGTTTTTATTCTTTGAGATTTTCCCATTTGAACCGTTTTCTTCATGGTCATCCTTTTATTTTCTCTTCTTTCTTTTCATATCGTTGTTGTTGTTGCTTTTATTTCTTCCTTTTCCTTTTTTCTTCTCTTTTTTTTTTTCTTTTTTCATTTCTTTAACATCATTTACCCTCCATTTACATTGTCGTGTGGTTGAACATCCTGTGACATCGCTGTCATTCCCGGAAGCGGATATAAGGATAACGCATACGTGATAGATATGAATCTGGGATTTGCTCCCATCTCTCTGACTCTTGACAGATGCCGAGGTCCTTTATATAGTATTTTTGAATTTCATACTGGATCGCTAAGTCCTCAAGACGTGCAAGTCGCTCCTATTGGTCAAAAATCATTTTAACACCTACTTGCGAAAGTCGGTTTCGACTTTTTCTGTAAATGGATGGTCAATCCTTTTTCTATTTGGGAAACCAGGATTTCACACGTCGATGTGAATTTTTGTAAAAGTGAAGAAGAAGGGTGTTGATTTTAATTAATTTCTTATCCGCTACAGTATATATGTAATTCTGTGTTTTTTTTTGTGTTTTTTTGTTTTTTTTTTATTGAAAATGAAATACTTGTTTCTGATTTATCTCTGTGTTTTGGTTAGTTTCTTTTCTTTTGTTACGATTTCTTGAAAAGACACAAGACATAAAGAAAAAGATCTTTCTACTTCTGATTTCCTTTAGAAGATTTGCTCTCTCCCATGCATATTTTTGTAGAATGGCTCTGTCGGCTCAAATCTCTTCTTTATCTGTAAGATACGAGAAAAGAGATGACACATTGAAACAGTCTACTTCTTTTATGTATATTTTATTCTTACACTATTCCACACAATTTCATATATTCCAACCTGCCGACAACCAATCTTCTGAAAATGATGAAAACCTTCTGATAATTCTGATAATTCTGATAATTCTGATAATCTGAATCTTGATTGGATTAAAAACAGAAAATTCATAATCACGTTATTTCACATCTAAAAGAAAAATGCGCTCCCTACGCTACACCTTCATCTTTGAGAAGATTCTTCAGCAACATGTTAAAAAATAGAAACTGAAACCTGATAGAAAAAAAATTCCAAGAAAGAAATTATTTATAAGTTGCTAATTCTTTAATTAATCCATTTTGAGTAAATTTCTTCAAACTGTTAATTCGACGAAAAGTAGTCATTAGATTCTCAAGTCTGATATGACTGTCATACTGTGAAAAATATTAGAACAAGAACTATTTTATCTTTTATGAGGCATCAAAATAAAGTTTAAAATCACCCCTGTCCCAATACCTTTGCACACTACCGGTAGTGTGCAAAAGTATTAAGACAGAGGTGATTTTCTTAAAAACCTCACTGAAATTTAAATACAGGGTGAAAAGCCAAGTAAATTGCTGACAAATATTGATTATTTAAAACTAGGTGTAAAAGAAATATATTAAAAAGAAGTTGTATTCAATTCTTCCTATTTTCTATCAAAGAAGTTATTTTAAAACTACTCATTATTCTATTATCCTTGGATATAACTGACTTTTTTCTTATCCCCCCTCTCCAATTGAGCTGTAAATAGTGTCAACATAGTTTAATGGTTCCTTTTTAAACTTTATTTTGTTAATAGATGGATAAAAAAATGTATCACCAGATTATTATCTGCCATGGTGTCCCATCTATTTATTTATCAACAAGACATTGACCCTAAACATGCTTCAAAACTTTGTAAGAATTATTTAACAAAAAAGGAAGAAGAAGGAAGGCTTCGGAATTTGAATTGGCCCCCACAAAGCCCTGATCTCAGTCCTATTGAAGATCTATGGGATATTTTGGATTTAAAAAAATTGATAAATCTAATGTTATTTCGCAAGATACACTTTGGGAACAAATACAAGCTGCTTAGCAGGAGATATCATTAGATACATTGAAGAAGTTAGTGATGTCAATACCTGACAGAATAAAGGCTGTGATCAAAGCAAAAGGCTATTATACTAAATATTAAATTTATTTTGTAACAAGTATTCTTTCTTGTTAAAGCATTTGTTGAGTAAATCAAATAAAATTACTTTAATTAAATTGTTTATTTTCTGTCAATATGCCTCATAAAAGACAAAATAGTTCTTGTCCTAATACTTTTGCACAGTACTATAAATATATATATATATATATATATATATATATATATATATATATATATATATATATATATATACTAGGTGCGATTGGTAAATTGTCGCAATTATTTTATTATTTCAAAGCAAAAGGCTATTTTAGTAAATAGTAAATTTATTTTGTAACATGTATTTTTTCTTGTTAAAGCATTTGTTGAGTAAATCAAATAAAATTACTTTAATTAAATTGTTTATTTGCTGTCAATATGCCTCATAAAAGATAAAATAGTTCTTGTCCTAATATCTTTGCACAGTACTGTTTTAAACTTTCTATTGCATAAAGTGAAGTATACGATTTCAAATCTCATTGGAGATCTTTTCAGGTTTTTTAAGTCCTAGTTTTTTTATTTATTTTCTTGGCTGATCATAGACCAACCATCAGCTAATATCACAGAAAATGCGACAGACATAAGATGGAATATAGACAAGTCAACAATTATTAATGACTGAAATAGAAACACATCAAGTGAAAAGAAGAAAACTTTTAATGTTTCATTGCGTTATTTTTTTTTTCTGTTAAATCTAATTCACATCGGAGACCAAGTCGCTAATCGTATTCCTTCCAAGCTAAGAGCATCTATGACTGTAATGTAGAAAACCAGCCTCCATTTTTTATCCCCAACGTATGGGCATGCGTGTCAGTGTTGTGAAGATTTAGAACATCGATCGACTCCTTGTGTCCAACATTATTTGATGAAGCAACGTCTTTGGACTGTTCCCTTGCTTTGACAACCCATCACAATTTTTCTCTTTTTCATTCTTTATGCATCTGTTTTTTCTTTTTCGGTTTTCTCAGCGGGGGGAAGAAATCTGTAGACACACGGACGTGTTACTACATCACATAGAGAGTAAAGGAATGATGGTTTGTCTGTTTTTATTCGTTTTAGGAATATTTCATAGATGGTCTTTTCATTCCTCTTTTCTACATATAGATTTCTTTTGTTTAGTTATTTCTTTTATAACATGTTTCGTTTTATTTATTTTTACTACTTACCGATTTTTTTTTTTTTTTTGTGGGACTTCGCATTTTTAACCAGCTTCCCCATATACTCGCTGTTCTTTTTTAATCTATCCATTTGCCGTGGTTATTTTTTGAGGCCAAGAATCTGTCGGGTCCTAAAAGATTTATAAAGGTTACTGCTGGAGATCAAGTGGGAGCAAACTTTTTCAAATCTTTAGTCTGTATTTCAATAATCTCGCAGATACAGGATACATCCACTCGTTTCTAAATCACACAGCCTCTTTCCGAGACGGGGGCGTATTTCTTTTGATTATTTTTTGTTTGTTTTAATTGTTTTCCCTTTTAATTTTAGAAGAGGTACAGGTTTCAAGTTCAGCAAGACACGACTCCAATCTGTATTAATTTCCATATTTCATTTTCTATTTTTACAACAGACACACACACACACACACACACACACACACACACACACATATATATATATATATATATATATATATATATATATATTCCTTTTACTTTCTTTTTCCTCTCTTTCCCTCTCCTCTTTATTTTTTCTTGATTTCTCATCGTATTTTCTCATCTTTTCTACCCTCTTTTTCCCCTTTCTTTTTAATATCTTTTTACCTCGTACAAAAAGGGTTCCAAAAATAAAAGAAGTAGTGTTTTATGTAAACTATTCATTAAAACGTTTATTACCATCATTATTAACTACCTGATGAGCTATTGTTTTTTCAATGTCAAAACAAAATGTACAATGTTGTCATAGTTTAGATCTTCTAAAATAATTAATAATATATTTTCATTGCTCTATTTCTATCTTAAGCACTGTTTTAAATTAATGTTTTGAACGTTGCAATTATTTTCTTCGTTCCTTATTCTTTTGTATATATATATATATATATTCCCGTGTTTAGAAATCATATATTAACTATGACTCCATATCTTCAAGCGATAATTTTTAGGCTAACGGAAAATATTTTTTTCAAACGTTGAATTAATTATATTACAATAATATTTAGAGCTACTGGGCACTGTAAAATTAAAAATAAACCTTAAGGAACAGTGAATTTCTTATTGTCCTTTTTTTCAATGATACAGGAAACTTTACCGTGTTATATATATATATATATATATATATATATATATATATATAATCGTATCACCCCGAGCAAGGCGGTAACGGCAATGAAGTGCAGGGGGCTACGTAATAGTGAAAATATCGGAAAAGAGAAAGCCGGAAACCATATCCTAAACAGGGAACAAGGGATGAGCCTCTTAACCTGTTCAATTGGAGTTGGTTGGAGTGTGAACCGGGCGATACATAGATCTATCTACTCCAATTGAAAAAGAAAAAAACAAAGTGAGAAGATTGGAAAAGAGAAAACCAGAAACCACATCCTAAAGGGGAAACAAGGGATAAGCCTATTAACCTGTTCAATAGACATGGGTGGAGTGTGTATATATGGGAGGTGTAAATTCAGATCACATATAGGGAAGATTGCTAAATGTCAGTTCGAAACATGCATTGTCAACTCCAATCAAAGAAAGAAAAGAGGAAAATTCTTGTACCGGAAGCAAGGGTTAGTAAAAGAAGGGGTGAGGAATGTTGGAGAATAGAGTCGTAATTTTCTTCTGGTATTGGAAGGCATATGGCTTGATTATTGGGTCAGGGGTTGTAGGAAGGAAAAAGTTTCGGATGCACCAAATTTAACATCTAATCTATCTAAAGAATATTATGAATAAATGGAAGAAAGAGATAATTAGCAAAATTTAAATATACTACAGTGAAGACGCTAATAAACTCGTTACGTTTCGTAAGAAGCACATTCTGGTATTAAAATGTAAAAGTACTTTGTTTTTCTGCTAAACATAGATTACATTTATCACTTATTAAGATTACTTTCCGTGCCTATCAGATTCCAATCTGTAACTTGGTAGATCACATGTGTAGATCTACATTTACTTTCAACCGGACATTTTTCTCTGAATCTGCAGTTGTAGGTGGGTACAATCCCATGTGCGGTATTATATTCACTGAAATTTTTCAAAACATGGTTATTATGGGAAGCAAATAATGTTGTGCATATTAATAGTAGAGGAATAGCTAATCTTAATAGATTTCCTATTACTAGAAAGGAATAGCTAATCTTAATAGATTTCCTATTACTAGTAGAGGAATAGCTAATCTTAATAGATTTCCTATTACTAGAAAGGAATAGCTAATCTTAATAGATTTCCTATTACTAGAAAGGAATAGCTAATCTTAATAGATTTCCTATTACTAGAAAGGAATAGCTAATCTTAATAGATTTCCTATTACTAGTAGAGGAATAGCTAATCTTAATAGATTTCCTATTACTAGAAAGGAATAGCTAATCTTAATAGATTTCCTATTACTAGAAAGGAATAGCTAATCTTAATAGATTTCCTATTACTAGTAGAGGAATAGCTAATCTTAATAGATTTCCTATTACTAGAAAGGAATAGCTAATCTTAATAGATTTCCTATTACTAGTAGAGGAATAGCTAATCTTAATAGATTTCCTATTACTAGAAAGGAATAGCTAATCTTAATAGATTTCCTATTACTAGTACAGGAATAGCTAATCTTAATAGATTTCCTATTACTAGAAAGGAATAGCTAATCTTAATAGATTTCCTATTACTAGTAGAGGAATAGCTAATCTTAATAGATTTCCTATTACTAGAAAGGAATAGCTAATCTTAATAGATTTCCTATTACTAGAAAAGAATAGCTAATCTTAATAGATTTCCTATTACTAGTAGAGGAATAGCTAATCTTAATAGATTTCCTATTACTAGAAAGGAATAGCTAATCTTAATAGATTTCCTATTACTAGTAGAAGAATAGCTAATCTTAATAGATTTCCTATTACTAGAAAGGAATAGCTAATCTTAATAGATTTCCTATTACTAGTACAGGAATAGCTAATCTTAATAGATTTCCTATTACTAGTACAGGAATAGCTAATCTTAATAGGTTTCCTATTAAATATTTTATTTAGAGTATTATTGTTACATATGAATTTATGAAAGAATTTGCCAATCTTGATAGTCTAGATAACGGGAGAGTGAATTATTTAATCTTCCTTTTCCTATGTTTACCTTTAGTCTTCTGCGATTCACATATTCTAGTGGATGTTAAATAAGTTCATTTATCTTCATACCTGCTATTCCGGAGGGCTTTTTCATATAGATTTTTCTTATCGCTAAAGATCCTAAGGTTAGAAGATAATCGACTACCTCTTGTATTAAACGTCTTTGCTATTTGTTTTATAATGGCGTTGGGGGGGGGGGATAGAATTAATTTTAATGTAGCTAGGGGCTTTATTTCCCTTATGATACGGCTTGAAAGAGTTATTATCGAGGGTGAGGGTAACGTGAAGGTAATTCGCAATATTTAAGTTGGAAGCAATTCCTATTTTAAATCCTAGCAGCTTAAATGCTATAAAGATTTTCTTCTGAATTTTCATAGTCACGGGGCCATTACCATTCGGAATGAACATAAATTTATCATCTCGATTCCTAGAGATGTCTATTAGATCGGCAACTTGGGCATAATCATGTTCTCCCATGGGAACGTCAAATTTACTCTTGAGACTTTTAGTCAAGGTAGAATCGTTATGAGTAAGAAGAAATTTCGTAGGTGCTAGAATAATATTAGATTCTTCGTCTGTTATTTCTACATAGTTTCTAGTAATGTTAATACAGTTTACTAGGAGGTCTTAAATAAAAGAGGGATAGAAATCAACAAGCTCAAATTTAAGAAATGTAGTTCTAGATTTGTCACTAATATTGCTAAACCAATGGATAATATCTGAAGAATCTTTCCAGAGGTTGGTGCGGACGGTGTGTTGAAGTTTAGCGGTTATATTTTTGATATTTTTCAAGATTAACCTTCATTCACTGTTTTTTTTTTATTTATTAACCTAGATTTTACACAATTCTCAAAACTCGGTTTATGATCATTAAATAAGAGGTAAGCGTTTCCAGTACTGACCTTCTCTACTCTATCGATAATGTTTAGCTTGCTAGCAAACTTAGCTGTGACACCATCGATCTCAGTAATTATATTCTCCACTTTATCTAGTCTATATGTGCTAATAATCTTATTTGTCAGAAGTTTAAGGTAGTGAGAGGTGTTACATTTGTAAACATTTCTAGACTTAACGGCCTTAACCCAAATGTCCTTCAAGTCCTTAATGAATTTAATATATTTCTCTAACCTCATTTGGAAGGAGTTCTAAGGTATTTTGAATTTCATTTTGGGCACATTATTAAACAAGTTTTTCTCAAGTGGATCCAGAAATTTGCAAGGAGGTAGCATTTTCTAGGATTACAGATTGTACATATTCATGCTTTGGTCTCGGGTGTGAGAGAAGAATAGGGAGAAATGCGCTTTCTAACTCAATCTCTTCACAAAGTTGATGATTTTTATCTGTGAGGAGAATGTTGAATGAATGCAGACAGGGATAAGAAATATTTTTCAGGGAGAACCCCCGGCAGAATTTTTCTATAATAGTTCAGTGAGGAAAACCTTAAATTCAGAAAGCATTAAATTCGTAAGAGCTCAAATAAGTTTATAGAAGCAAGTAACAGCAGTAAAAATCCAGGAGAAGATTGCTAAATGATCTTAGAGTGTCCTAGTAATATTGTTTAAATATAAAAACTGATCCAACAGAAGATCTCAATGCAAATTTAATTTACAGATCATATATTCATTTATCTGTAAATTCAGATCACATTTAGGGGGATAGCTAATTCAACATGTCTGTTAAAGACATGCATTGTAAACTTCAGTCAACCAAAGAATGGAGAAACATTCCTTTACCGGAAGTAAAGGGTTAGTAAAAGAAGGGGTGTAGAATGTTGGTTAGGATAGGGTCAAGCAGATGAGAATCGTAGTAAAAATTTTCTTCTGGTAGAAGATGACAGGTGGTTTGACTGTAAATTTCACTAATTATCTTCTTCTTCCATCTATTCAAAATATATTTTACCTCTGAGATAGATTAGATTTTAAATTAGCTGAATCCGAAGGTCTCTTTTGCCTACAGCCCCTGAACCAATGGTCAAACCATGCTTGGAGGTAATCTTTAGTCAACGAATGGAAACAGACTTGACCTCACTGATTATATATATATATATATATATATATATATATATATATATATGTGTGTGTGTGTGTGTGTGTGTGTGTAGTGCAAGATTCCAAATGCTTATGTGTTAATTGTATTCAAAGCTTATCACGAATGTTTATTCTAAATTTGGTAAAATTTCACTTTGGCTACTGAAAATCACAATAGTTAGTTGAACGTGAAAATTAAGTCCACTGTCAAAAAGATCTTGTAATTATCTTGACAACTAGCGTTTTTGGTCTGGCTATATACAAACTTATAAATTTAAGGAAAATGTTTATTCAAACAGAATTATGTTATTTCTTTTACAACGTTTGCTTCATATCAAAACTATGAACAAAACTGTGAACAGCTGGAAAACGTGAAAAAAAGTTGACCTGATTAAACATAAACATTATAGGCATATGAGAAACGAAATGGCCAAACAATGGAGGCTTCAACAGTGAAAACCACAGAATTTTATACGGAAGGCGTGAAAGTAAGGAAAAAAGTGTTGACATTATACTGGAAATGTAAGGATATGCGTTATGGAATACTGCCAGATATCCGAAACAATTCTAGTAGTTAATCTGACAGGGAGGCCTCTCAATATATTGGTTATAGTGGTATATGCACTGACAACGCAAAGCACGCAAGAAGAAATCGAGTCCTTCTACTCCATGCTTGATTATGCCCAGGCACAGAGGAAATTACAAGAAATCAGAATCATCATGGAATATTTCAATGCCAAAGTCAGCTAAGAGAGACAGAGTGAAATGGTCGGCAATTTCGGACTAGGATATCGCAATGGCCGTGGAGAGAGATGGGCCCAATGGTTTACGGCAAATGACTAGATAAAAAATAACACCAGCGTCCAAGAACAGCCAAGAAGACTATGGATATGGAGGAGTCCAGGAGGAGAAATAAAGAACCACATTGATTTTGTTACTATCAACAAGAGGTTCAGAAATGCAGTCCTTAACTGCAAAGCCTACCCAAGTGCTGACTGTGGAAGTGACCACATACCAGCTTTATGCAAACTAAAAATAAAACTAAGGTGATTAAAGAAACCTAACACTACAGGACAATAAACTCGTGAAAGACCCGAAACGGCAGAAAATTTATAGGGAAAGTGTAAAGACGAAATACCAAGAACAAATTGGTAACGGAAGCTCAAAATTGGACGCATTAAGTGTGACTCTGTTGACAGCGGCCAACGACATTAACCCAAAGGAAAAATCACGTCGGAAGAAAAATGAGTAGATAACTGAAGAGATTCTTGACCTGATGCAAAAGAGACGAAAAGCGATCTCCAAGATAAGGAATGAAGCAAAGATATACACGAGGAAATAAGGAAGAAATGCAGACAGGCTACGGAAAGATGAGTCAACGACAAATGTGCCGAAGTAGAAAGACTAAGCAGGACAAATAATGGTGGCATGCATAAAAAAAGAAATTATCAGGACTAAGGACCTGCTCAGCAACAGGATGTATAAAAGCAAAGTAAAGTACATTTATACTAGAAAAAGAAAAATACTTTATAGATAGGATGAGTATATTGGTGATCTCTTCTGCGACAAAAGAGAGCAACCAAAAATGCACAAAAATATGAATGAACATGAAATATTGAAAACCGAAGTAGAATCGACAATGGCTAAATTGAACAGAAATAAAGCAGCAGGACCTGATTGGATTGTAATGGAGATATTGATACCCTCAGAATAATTTGACATAGACAGTCTCACAGAAATCATAAGCGAAATCTACAACACGAGCAATATACCAGAGAGCCTAAGCAGAACAATTTTAATAGCACCACCGAAATAACTAGATGCAAAGAATATGAACTCCATCGATCAATCAGGTCAATGAGTCACATAAATAAACTCATCGTCCGGATTCTGATGAACAGAGCGCTCAGCAGAATTGGGCCAGAGGTAGGTCAAGACCAGTGTGGCTTTGATACCGTAACAAGGAATGCGATATTCATGCTCAGAATGTTATCTGAAAGATCAATACAAATACTGAAGACCTCCTTCTACGTTACGCAACAATATTTGACAAAGTACGCCACAAAGACTTGAGATGATCGACAAACTCGACATTTTCTGAAAAGAAGTTAGGATAATCATAGATATATATTAGCAGCAAACTGCTTGCGTACAGATAGACGTGAACTCAGCAGATATAAAAAAAAAATAACCAGGGGCATAAGACAAGTATGTGTATTCTCAGCGGATCTATTCAACTTATACAGTGAAACAATTCTGAGAGAAATAAAAACCCTTGCCAAGATTCGTCATTGACGGCCACAATCTCAACAATGTAAGATACGCAGATGACACAGTACTGATAGCAGACACGGAAAAGAAAATGCAAGGACTAAGCATAAACTTAAAAGACCTGACTTCATAGTCATCAACAAAAAGAAGACCCCAACATTTTAACTACAGGTTGGTGAATCTAAAATAAAACAAGTAAAAATTTAAATACCTGGGAAGCGATGGAAAGTGTGATATCGAGACCCAAAGACGCATTGGCAATGGCCAAGACGCATTTTCAAAGCTAACCAAAAGTACTGAAAGACAGGGAAATCTCGTTGGAAATTCAGAAGAGAGTACTAGATTGCTCTTATGTCTGTCCTTCTGTATGGAAGAGACTGTTGGTCGATTTACTCAAGGATGAAGAAGAGGCTCGAGGCAGCAGAAATGTGGTTTTACAGAAGGATGCTGAAGATAAAATGAACTGGGCACGTGACTAAAGACGAGGTGTTGGAGAGGATGGAAACGAAGATAAAAACTCATAATTAACATAAGGAAGAGATAGATAATGTTTCTGGGGCATGTAGTGAGGAACGAGGGCCTAGAAAATTTAATGCTCACAAGACGGATAGAGGGAAAGAGAGACAGGGGAAAGCAGCGTGAGACATACTTTAGAGGCATGAGTAAATGGATGGAAGAGCGGGATTTGAGAGAGATACCAAGAGGACGAATTTTAAGAGAGACAAGAGACAGAGTCAAGTAAAAGTCCATGGTCACCTACGTCCTGAAAGGACACGGCACATGAAGAAGACGCTTCAGTTCAACTTACTGTTTTAATTGAATAGAGACATTTTTTAAAATTAGACTTCTGCGTTTATTCAGAAAGACGTGACCACACATTATCAGTTCTATTCGTGATATATGTGCGTCTTTAGACACGACTGACTAGGCACAAGATTTTTCCCATAGTAGACTGGTTGCGAATCAAGGCTAAAGAAGCAGGTATGTCCTGCTAGTCAACCCATGGTTGAACGGGAAAGAAATGGATTTATACTTTTCACAAAGGTATTTATTCGTAAGTGAATATAACGAACTTGACGGGAAATCGAACTCGCCTCTTCCAATTATCTTACTCCGAACAGATAATCATTACAACGTAGTGAATCTCTACTTACTGGCACTTATAGTCCTACCTATATACTTAGGTTTTATTAACATAAATTTTGTCCCTGAAACAGACTGACTTGGCAGTAGAGACACGTGCTGTTATTATGCTGATGAGTTATGACACCCAAACACAATATACACAAAAATGCCGTGTCCAGTACGCAGTCGTTATTGCTACAAAGTTGCATAGCTTTCAAAACTTCATATTCAAATTTAGCCTCTACGTAGATATTCCTGAATCGATATCTGCTGCTGGCCACATCTATTTTTTATGAGGCACGTCCGGCTTTCGTATCTTGCGGGAATAAGAAATCTGCGACATTTGGGGAGACTTACGTTTATAGTCAGTAAGAAAGCGGAGAAAAATATCCTTCTTTTTTTCCTATCAGAGTAAATAAATTAACTTCCTTTAGCGTATGAGTTTTATTAAGTGCAACTTTACTACAGCATTGCAGACGAGATGTTAAGATTGTCTGCAAAATGAGGAACATTGGGTTAGTATGCTTGATGCGTGACTTGATAGAAAGAATGAAGCAGACAGAGAGAAAGAGAAAGAGGGAGCGGGAGAGGGAGAGGGAGAAGGAAAGAGACAAATGCTTTTGCCTCTTTCCGAAACATTGTCACGTCAAAATTAAATTAACGGTTTGCTATAAAATTACATTTAATGACATCTATCTATCTATCTATCTATCTATCTATCTATCTATCTATCTATCTATCTATCTATCAAATTTGTTCCAATCTATCTATCTATCTATCTATCTATCTATCTATCTATCTATCCAAATTTGTTCCAATCTATCTATCTATCTATCTATCTATCTATCTATCTATCTATCTATCCAAATTTGTTCCAATCTATCTATCTATCTATCTATCTATCTATCTATCTATCTATCTATCCAAATTTGTTCCAATCTCCATCTATCTATCTATCTATCTATCTATCTATCTATCTATCTATCCAAATTTGTCATTCCTAATCTATCTATCTATCTATCTATCTATCTATCTATCAATCAACTAATCTATCTATCTATCTATCTATCTATCTATCTATCTATCTATCCAAATTTGTTCCAATCTATCTATCTATCTATCTATCTATCTATCTATCTATCTATCTATCTATCTATCCAAATTTGTTCCAATCTATCTATCTATCTATCTATCTATCTATCTATCTATCTATCTATCTATCTATCTCAGTCGTTTCATATCTTTCAATATATTTGTCTATCTATCTACGAGCGTCTATATAATTTTGGATATATATATATATATATAAATATATATATATATATATATATATATATATATATATTAGTCATCCACATAAAACATGTTTCACTGTATCACAGCTCATCAGTGTGGCTAGACACATTTACTTGCTTCTGGCCGGGATCGAACTTAATCGACCGATATATATATATATATATATATATATTAGATCTCTGGCTCCATGCGTTATGCAATCATCAGGCGCACATTTCAAACTGACAGTTTATCAAATTTGAATTTAATTTCCCTCAATGATCATGTGAATAATTTTGTGAAGTAAATTTACTGATTTTTTAATAACAAGATTAAAAATGTACATATTCTAAGGTTACATGTAGATAGAAATTTAAAAGTTAAATTTAAAACTTAAAATTAAAACAGATTTTCGCATGTCCATATATGCGTGTCTGTATATATATATATATATATATAGTCATCCGCTGACAGATCTGTTTCGCTGTATCAGAGCTCATCTTTTTAGCATGTATATTATCACTATACACGCCCAATAGCCATAGTGCTCTAATTGATTGTTATATATATATATTCTTCTCTATGCACATTTATATATGTGCGTATGTGTGAACGTTGCTGCGTTTATTTGCGTATATTTATGCCAGAAATTGTTTATATGTAAGCGGATTTATTTTGTATATTGCTCTGATGTTCTGTAGAGTTTTTACTCGTGTAAGGAGAGCTTAGAGAACCTGATACTGACAGGCCAGATAGAAGGAAAAAGAGACAGAGGAAGGCAGCGGATAACATATTTGCAGGGCCTGATCAAGTGGATGACGGAACGGGGGTTGCGAGTTGTAACAGGAGCAAACATACTAAGAGCCACAAGGAATAGAGAGACGTGGAGAATCATGATCGCCTACGTCTTGAAGGGACAGGGCACATTGAAGAAGAAGACATTTTTGTTCCTTACTTGCGTGTTTGCGTGCGCATATATTCAATTATGTTTATTTTTTATGTACTGAAATAAGACTGTGTCTGTTTTGACTTCGTTTATACAATGCCCATGCTATCTTAGAAATTTGCTCTTACATGTATCCAATATTGTAGCCTTTACAGACGTTTTCCAAGCCAGGCTTTAAAATTTAACGGATAAATTAACACGTCGATAAAAACAAAAGTTAAAATGTGTATATATATGTATATATGTGCGTATGTTTATCTGTAAATGTGTGTTTTGTATACCAATATATGTTTGTCTGTGCATATACTTGTATACTTGTCCATATGTGGATGTTTAAAGATCTGTATATGTGTGCGTGCATATCTTTTCCTCGTTTAATATCCAAATTAACTTTATAATAATCTAAATCTATTGCTTTGTTTAACTTCGTATTTAAAATTCGTAAAAATAAATCATGTGAAGCTAATAGTCGATTAATAATGCTGATCAAATATTAATATTAATGCCCCAATAAATTGCATTTAGCGTCTGTTCTCATATCATTCAAATTAGAAATTACCTTATTTTGATTAGTCCACGCACTCTATGTAACAATGCCTTCCTGATTAAGGGAGTTTGGCTGGTTTTCAACCTTTTAAACTCTTCAACAACATCACTTGACAAGACGCAGGTTGTGTCGAAACAAAAGAGTTAATTTTGTAGTGATATTATAACATATTTATGTTAGAAATTCTAAATAAATATTAACCTCTCTACTTTGTATTAAGCACTTTTTTAAGAATAGTGATTCTTTGGATACGAAATTTTCTTCCATCCATACCTGCTCTGTACGTATATATATATATATATATATATAGTGAAATGCCATGTGGCCAAAATCCCAAGGGAGATCCTATTTATATTATTTGTTGAAAATGAAATATTAAACAGATCTATTTACAGAGCCAAATATCAAATATGTATTTCTTAATAAATACAATTTTGAAAACGACATATAGCGAATGATCATTTCAGCAAAATAATTTACTATATCGTCTCGGAACGAGAAATCGGGGTGTCGAGTTCGAATTCCAGCTGAATTCATTGCATTCACTTACGCGCAATTACCCCTTGGGAAAGGTACTAATCCGCCTATTCCTTCCAGTTATGGGTTAAATATCAGGACAGATTGGGTTCTATAGCCTTGGTCGGCAACCAGTCTACCGCAGAAAGCAATGGCAACCTACTGCGGGATAATCTTCTGTCATATCTCTTTCGAGACATGATCGCCCAAGCGTGTATCACGTATAGCACTTAACTGACTGAATTTACTATAAAACCTTGATTCAACAATTTCTGATGGCGTTGGTGCGTCAAACGTGTCATACAAAATTTCCATTAGGACCACTTTTCGCAGATTTCTAAATCAGGGAATTTTCATTTTAACTGATTAATGTGTCGCTTATATTCCCAACTTTGTTCTTGTAGCATGTATATCAAGCCGATCTGGGTTTTTTGGTAACGCCATTTTCTTAGAATTATTTTCACCGTTGATACATTTTTAAAACTACCTTATCTACAACTTTAAAGCAATTACCTTTATAGTTATTGATTGATACTCTCGCCTTACGTTCGAGAAATGATTCATTAAAAACGGACTTAACTTTTCTGGCGAGCATCAGATCTGCAGGCGACATTGCAGACACGGTGTTCAAATTTTATGTTATTCTGAAAACATTCTTAGTCTATTTTTAAACATATTGATAAACCGTCACGCTTGTCTGATCTTGGGTGATAAAGTCGAGTTGTAATATGAATTCTATAAGCCTTAAATTCACTAGACGTGAGTTTAGTCCCATTGTCTAATATAATAGAGTCGGGTACACAAAACCTTGCAAAAATCTTGTGTAGAAAATTTATTGTTGCCGCGATAGACGGTTATCTATATTTCTGACCATCGACTACCACCAGATAGTTTGCACCGTTTAAGATATGGCGAAGACTATATGTATTCTGGATTATGTCATATGGGTTTTCGGCAAAGATTTAAATTTCATAGGGGAAAATTCTTTTAGCATACTTTTTTTTTTTTTAATCATGTCACCCCAAGCAAGGCATTCCACTGCCACTATAGCGCAGGGGGTTACACAGGACGATAGACGAGTTAGGATGTACAAAAACATACGTTTTTGAACTTTCGTTGTTGTTGTTGTTGTTGTTATCGTAATTGCTGTTTATGTTGTTTTGATGCAAATATTGTTTTTGTTGTTCCTTTAGTAGAATTAACATTTGAATCATGATAGCTTTTAGTTCTTACAGTTTGCTGTACTCCACAGAATATTTTGTAGATTAATTTTTAAATAACTTCGTCTGGTTATTGCTCCGTAGACCTGTGAATATTACGCCTTTTTTGTGAAGTGACACATATTACTAAACATCCGATTACTACGTGTAGGATACATACATTTTTTTCTTACTCGTGTAAGTTCAACGAATGCTCGTTGCCACTTTCGTAAAAATACTTTTGTAAAGTTACTTTTGAAAAGATATATACAAGAAAAATCACACCTTCAAACAAACATGTGTAAGACACTTATTCTTTTCAAAGCTAATCACCGAATGTTTATTATATACCCACGTTTTATTATATACCCACGTTGCTCGCGTGTAATGAAAGCTTTAAAACTAATCCATGGTCCTGGAGCTCAGACTCTTTGGATGTTGGCACGAAAGACTAAAAAGCAATAATTGTTTCCAGTTAAAGCGAAACAGTAGACTGAAAGAAAAATGAATGAATATAAGTCAAATTTTGTTTCCTGGTGTTGATATCAAATAAGTGTTTTTCATCGTAAACTGAATTTTGAAGGCTAAATAAGTCCTCTGAGTAAATGGTATCATGGCTTAGACTAAGAACTCCAATTATACTTACATAGAGCCAAACCCGAAGAAAAAACTAAAATAAAAGGGCTGAAAAAAATACACATATACAGACAGATAAACAGACACACACACACAAACATCTTGCCTTTACATATATATATTATTGATTTTCTGCACTATTGTAAGAACTGCAACCTTGAAACTTCTGAATATCGTTTCTTATGTCTTTGTCTATGAGTGTATCAAATTTGATTGAAATCAGACCACTCCTTCTATAACCCGATTTTTTCGATTATCGATTTTCGATATTTATCGGGGGTACCTCGACACAAAACCTAGCTAAGAAACACTCGCAGATGCTTATAGTACAACTGTGTAAATTTTCAAGAAAATCGGTTCAGCCGTTTCAGAGTCTATAGGTAACGGACACACGCATACACAGACACATACACACACACACACAGTAAGTTCTATTTATAAATAAGTTTAGATAGCTCAGAGATAGAATCGTCGACTGACGCCAATTCGGTCGGGTTTCAATCCTGGGTAAAAACCAATCGGATGTCTAACTGTACTGATGAGGTGTGATACAGCGAAACAAATCTGTCTGCGGATGACTATATATATATATATATATATATGTATTATAATTTTCACACGTCACATGATCCCAGCAGCACGATACGTCTCATTACTTAAAGCCAAGGTCACTCATTTCTGGTGATCCGTGCACAAAACCAAATGTCGGCAGTGAAACTTTATTCCTACACGACAACTCAACAGATCAGTTCTAAGCTTTCGGCTCACATAAGCTATCTTCAGCCGAAAGCTTAAAACCAACATAATAAAATATGTCCAATTCTTGGACAATTTTTGTCATTATTTTCACCCGAAATTAAAGCGAAAATACGATGTTTAGAACGGCTCATGATTAAACATAATAGACATCCATTGTCTGTTATATTTAACAGTATATATATATATATATATATATATATATATATATATATATATATATATAATAGTAAAGTAATAATCATGCAAAAAACAACCATTAATAAATTAAAACAATTTTAACTTAAAAACCTGATTGCTCAATACGTCACACCTACGTCACACTTCACTGACGTCACAATGCTCTTTGACTAAGTTACGGCATTCACTAGTTCTACGAAACTCACCAATTGTCTCTACCAACCCTGATGATGCTTACGAACGTCGAAACATCTGTCCATATCACTTACAAATATATTTTTTTTAAATCCTATATTAAACTGATTTCTTTAATCTTCGTTAATTTCCGTAATATATTTACATTTGTTGACATTACGATACATTTCCGAGCAGAGATGTTTATTACGATGAATTCGAAACTTGTGTTATAGGCTTAATTTGACTTCGTTTAGACTGATTGTCATTCGTGGTCGAGAGACCTAAGACGCGCCAGATCACATGGTGTCATCCCTATGTAGATAGGTGTCACAGGTTCGAATCCTTCCGAATGACACGCATTTTCGTAACAAAAGATTTATCGTAAATAATCAGGCCGGTAGAAATAAATTTATAATACTCTTGGTTATGAACAGAATATCTACTTGAATACGAGTATAGATCAAAAATAATGTTCAAACAAATCATTTCAAATTGTCGGTTGTTTATAATCAGTTTCGTTAATCTTTGTTAATTTCCATAACATGTTTATATATATATATATATTGATTGTAATACTTTTTACATCGCTACACAAAAGCTGTCGTGTTTTAGTACTATTAAATTGTACTTCTTCAGGCAATGGCGGACCCTTATGTTGAGAATGATTTTGGGGGAAATTTAAAAACAATTTATTACCCTTTTTCAGATGAACCGGCTGCCTGTCGTGGGAGTTAGATCTCGTCCGTCTTGCCCTGACGCACCGTTACTGGCTTCCGTGGTTCGCTGCTGGCGCTGCTGCACGTCGTCCTCCGTTTTGCTGTTAGCTGTTTCCATTTCCGCTGCCGCCGCTGCCAATAACACTGCTACCGCCGATGCGAGACGACAACGTCTACGACTACGACGACGCCGTCGAAAACAACAACGAAGAGAAAGGTATTAATCCGTCTCTTCCCTCTACTTATGGGTTAAATAGTTGAACAGATTGGGTTCTATAGCCTTGGTCGACAACCAGCCTACCGCAGAAAGCAATAGCAACCTACTGCGTGATAATCTTCTGCCCAGTCAGTCATGTCTCGAGAGAGACATGATCGCCCAAGCGTGTATCACGTATGGCACTTAACTGACTGAATAAATACTAAAAATAGACTGACTGAATATAATAGTTGAACATATGATTAAGGCCTCTACTGGGCATAAATTGGGGGATCAGTTTATTACTTCATAACAATATAAAACTGATTATTACGCAGTAGGTTGCCATTGCTTTTTGCGGTAGACTGGTTGCCGACCAAGGCTATAGAACCCAATCTGTCCTGTTATTTGACTCATAGCTAGAAAGGGAAGATATGTATTATATTATTATATAGTAATAAGTGGGGGATCAGTGTCTAACCACTCCTTCTCTTTACCTTCCCCTATGTAGCCCCATGCGCAATAGTGGCAGTGGAATGCCTTGCTTGGGGTGAGATGATTAAAAAAATAAAAAATAAAAAACTATAATTTAAGGTGAACTAAAGACAGTGTCGGAAAGTTACTGTTAATTCGCTTCGTTTATTTAACAGCGCTTTCTTGTTAGGAAACTTGATTATTTGAATTTTTTCCTGTAAACACAGGAAACATAGCACATGTAAAGTTTTACAAGTTCTATTTTATCGTGGGATATTTATTTCTTTCTTTTAAGTGCCAAAAGTATTTAGATAAAGATTTTCTATTTCCGTACACCTTGTTATTTAAAGATAATATATGTTAGTACCATCTCGTCTTAAAAGTATTCTTCTGACCTAACTTAGTACTTACCATTTGACTAAGTGAGGGGGTGTACCAAATATATTTTTCTGTTTCTATTTTTATGCTTATTATTGTTGCT